>JASSUY010031959.1:13108-30950 GCA_032466535.1 Forpus xanthops | reverse complement strand
AACACTGCCAGGGATGGGGCAGCCACAGCTTCTCTGTGCACCCTGTGCCAGCGCCTCAGCACCCTCACAGGGAACAGATTCTGCCTAAGAGCTCATCTCAATCTCGTCTTTGGCAGGTTAAAGCCATTCCCTTTGTCTTGTCCCTACAGGCCCTTGTCCAGAGCCCCTCTCTAGGTTTCTTGTAGCCCCTTTAAAGGCCATGATGAGGTGTATCTGTGCCTTGGAATTTTGTCTTTGAAATGTCTAAAGCTGCTTATTTTCCTTCTCTATAGCCAACAAGAAGAAAGAGGATAGAGAAGCAAGATCTCTGGCTTAACGTGGCTCAGGCATGTGCAGTGCTTAGGTCCCATGAGCCTGTGAGCCTCCAGACCTGTTTTCTCAGTGACTCAGGTTTTTCCCTTCACGTCACTTTCCCCCCTCCCTTTCTACTCAGACTTCCCCAGGTCCAAGCTGTGGGCAAGTGCCATGTCTGCTGTGTGTGATTCACCCCTGGCAGGAATGCATGATGCAGGGATGCAGGAAGTCCAAGAGCAGCGATTCATTTCCCGAAGCTCTGACGTTGGTTCATCCCCACTGGGGGAAGCGAAAAAGAACATTTTTTACCAAACTACCCCAAAATATTGAAGTCCCAACGTGTTTCAGCCATTGCTCACCCTATCTTCAAACAGAAGTAACCCCTGTAAGGATGGGCCAGAGCCTCCCTTTGTGCACGTTGGCGTGGTCCAGGGGAGATGCAAAACCAATTTGGACCAGAGGATCTTAATTACTTCAGGAATTTAAAAGCCCAGTGGAAAACTGGGCTTGGGCAAATCGTTTCATTTCAGTTTCTGAGCCAGCACTGCGCCTTTCACTCTTGTTTCTTGATCTCCTGTTCACCTTCAGATTTGATTATGGGCTGGGAATCATGGGCCCTTCGTGTTCACAGTGGCCTGGATGATTCTGTAGTGGGAGCACAGCAAGCCCCCCCCTGCAACACAATGCTATGGGACAGAGACCTGTCGGTCTGGGAGATTTGGGATCTCCTGACAGATAGGAAGCACACAGCATTTGCTTTTTGATTGTCCTGTGGCTTGTGGGACTTATGCCGGGCTGCGATTCAGCAGGAGCTGCTCTCCTCCTGGTGCTGCCAAGATCCAGGAGTTAATTCTTATTCCATGAGAAGGCCAGAGCTTGCATCCAGCCAGTTCCCTGGGGTGCAGAGAAAGAAACTCTCTGAGAAATAAACACAGACACAAACAAATTCCAGACTTGGCACAGGGCTTCGCAGGCAATGGGAATATCTCTTAGATTGCTGCCAAGGTAATTGAGTTGCAAGGAAGCTTCCCTGCTCTGCCCTTTGGCTCTCAGAGAGGGGCCCCTTGCCAAAATGCTTTATGTTCCCCTGAGCCATGGCTGGGCTGGTGCCTGTGCTTCTGCCCAGTCCATCCCACCCCAGCCTGCGCACTTACTGCATTCCTCATCTAACCTATTCCCAGGGATGTGCGCTGAACCTCCTCCCCAGTAAACCCATCCTCTTCTCATGCCTTTTATTCCAGTTCTTGGTGTTCCTCAGGGGAAAGCTTCCCTAAATCACTTCCATCATCTTACACCTACTGAGCTCCTCCTTTCCACAAGGTCTTTCCCATAGCTGGATTGCAGGTACCCTGTGTGAGGCAATGGCTTTCTTCTGAGCCTTGATTTGCACCTTTGCG
Source organism: Forpus xanthops (assembly GCA_032466535.1). Classification (NCBI taxonomy): domain Eukaryota; kingdom Metazoa; phylum Chordata; class Aves; order Psittaciformes; family Psittacidae; genus Forpus; species Forpus xanthops. The sequence continues at coordinate 29,259 of JASSUY010031959.1, read as the reverse complement.
TTGTTCCACATCTTTCTTGAAATGCAACCCCCAACCCCACATCTTACCTGCACTAAATAATACTCCAAAGCCTGGATGCTTTCTCCCACAGTGCCATTATTCTGCAAGGTAAGGATGGGAATGTTTTCCAGGCTTTCAGAAATCAGAGGAATATGGAAGAACTCTCCCCCTTCTCCTTTCCTTTTGGTTCCTGTACCTTCGCAACTACTTTACAAGCTTTAAGACGCTTGCATCTCCTCCATAAGAAGGGAGAGAGACTTTGTTCCTCATCCCCAAACTCCAGCATTTCGGGAGATGAAACTCAGCATCTTTGGCATGTAGTGGGTTGGGTGGTCTGATAACAGTCCCAAAGAGGAAAGCAGAAGCAGCGCTCAATGTGGGCAGCCAGATTTCAGTGTGGTTGTAGTGAATTTGTTCTGATTTTATTCTGTTTCACATGAAATGAGCCAGGCTAACAGTTCCCTGTAGTTCCGTGATTTCCTTTGGGTTTGGTAGTGATGAAGCTTGTTTCAAAACCCAAATTCAAGTATAAATAGAAGCGCATAACTGCATGGGGGTAAGAAAATGGATTTTTAAGTGAGAGTAAAAAGGATTTAACTGCACAGAGTCTAATAAATACTCACTTTGGGAAACAAATGGCTGGAGATGCCTTTAAAACCCATCATTCCCCCATTTATTTCTCATGGATCCTTCTTCAGGCAGCAGCAGTTTTCCTCAGGACCATCCCTGTGTCCTAGAAGCTGGACCACGCTTCATGCCAAGCGAGGAGAGTTGCACCCTATGGTTTTTGAATTACAAATGGGAAATCCATCCTGGTTTGGAATAAACAGCCCTCGCCATTGGGCAGTGTGTTTGGTTACTATTTGGTTACAACTGCATAAGGAACAACTCTGGTGTTAAAAAAAGAAGCAGCAGTAACAGTCAATCGTCACTTCTTTTTTAATTCCCCTTGCCTGGAAAACTTGGGTGTTTTATGGCCTATGAAGCGCAAATTAGAATTGCAGGCAACAGATAAAGCTTCACTATAAATCCAGCTAATGCCAGTGCTGTCAGAATGCCCCTTTGGCAGTTATAGCCTGAATGGGATCTTTCTGACCAGGCAGGATGGGTCTGGAACCCTTCAGAAAGATGGAGCATCCCTGGTGCAGCAGCCACCCCAGCAGGAAGCCCTGTCCCCCGGGTAGGGACAGATAAAGCCACTGCTGCTCCTGCACTCAGCAGCTGCTGTCCCATTAAGTCTTGAAGGGTTCCTGCAGCTTTTCTCCCAACATCCATTTTCTCCAGGGGACCCAAAACCTGTCCTGAGTTAGGCTTCTAAGTCTCCCACTGCTGCTGCAGATGTGACCTCTGCCACATCTACCAGTGCTGCTGTCTTGGGTAACACAAAGGAGCTCTATGCTTGATGCTCCCATGTTTAGGAAGGAACACAAAAGGTCTTGTGGCTTCGGATGCTTCAGTGCCCACCCATGATATTTGTTCACAGCTTGGGTGGCTTCAGTACTTCAGTGTCTTAGGTGTCAGGGGAATGTGTGTCCCTAAATCACTGATGCGCATAGGGGAAACCTGTCACCTCCTAAACCAACACAGCTATTGTCTAAGCTGGTACATTTGGTGGTTGCAGATGGTTGATGTGTGGAGTGCTGTTGGCTTGTCTTTGCTGCTTGAGCACAGAATTCAAGATCTTACCAATGGGAAGTGTTGATTTTATCCTTGCCAATAAGGGAAAGCTCACAACCTTTTTATCCATGCAACTGTTCTTGCTGACCTGAGATGTGCAGAGCAGCAGGACACCTTTTCCCAGTCTGCAGGATGGTTTTCCTTGGATATTCACAGACAAGGCTGCCAGGGGGAGCATTAAGGGAAGCTCGAGTCCTTGCATCCCTCTTTGAACTTGTCAAGGCGCAAGTTTTGGTGCTCACAAACAGACTTGGGCTTCCTGAGATCTCTTTCAGATTGAAGGCAGAACTTCAAAGGTATACAGAACCTTTTCAGAGCATCCCAGAATCATTCTTATATGTAGATATTAAAGAAAATGAGAAAGAACTGTGCTTTTTTCTTTGCTCTCCATGCCAGCAGCAGGGATGGAGGCTTACAGAGCGATGTATTTCATAATCCTCCAGCTCCACACAAGGCCTATAGCGATAAGGCTGTGGTTGACTAACGCAGAGGGCAAGCACTGAATGTCAGTTCTACACATTGCTTCCTTTTCTTTCCCATCGAGCATCACCATTAGCAACAAACAACTGAGTAAGCACATTTAAATAGTGGAGTTTTTCTGGCCCTTCAACCATGCCTAATTACAAACTAATCACCAAAGTCTGGTTTCGCTCAGCAAATGTTTCCAGGTTTTGTTTTCTCTTTAAAGAATCCTGAATTCCAGCAGTTGTGTGTCCCCCCCCTTCCCCAAATCCTTGCTTTTCAGCTGGTCACATTTACTGCTGCCTGGCACAGCATGAGCAGAAAGCATGTGAGCTTCTTTAATGCATTTCATCTTTTGAGCGAACCTTTCCCTGCCTTTGCTAATAGCCTGAGCACGCAACTTCTCCAAGCATACGTGGCCCCAAACTGCACCCTGCTGCATGAGTGGCAACATCTGCTGGCAACACAAGTTTATTCTCCCCATTAAAATGCAGGCAGGACTTAACCAGGCCCTGAAAAGGCAAAACTCCTTTAATTGGGCTAATTGCATGTGGTTGAAACCATGTTGAAGCTCAGTTCCAAGTTCAGCGTATGACACTATAAATTCTCTCCCTTTGTTCTCTACTACTACGTGGGTACTAGAGCGTCTAGTGGTCAACACTAAGTAAGTTCTATCCACTGGCATTTCTTAAGCAACGTGGCTGGAGCCTTGGTGATTCTGTTATTGCTACTGGAGCAGGCTGCCCAGATGCAAGAGCTTTCCTTTTGCATTCAACATGCCTTATGTTGGACCCCAGGTGTCCAAATAAGGCTTTCCCTTCGTTTACTATTGGAAAACTCAGTGGTGCCTTAACATATCATCAGGAAAGGTGCAGGGAGGGAGGTGCCTGAAGGCAATATGTGGTATTTCCTTGGGTTTATTGTGCAGAGTTGTGTAACCCTGTGGGAAAAGCCACTAAGGCAGATTCTTTGGGGAGCTTTTGTCTGTGTCTCCATCAGCTACCTTCTCTAGTAGCATCCCTTGCTTCTGCCTGCTCTGAAGTACTCCCCTGTTGGGAATAACACACTGCTTTGCTCCTTTGGTACTTTTTTCACTTGGCAAGTGTCTTATTTTTCCATTCAGAGAAATGGCTCAAGGTTTAGAAGGGAAGATGGAGAGTTCTGGTGTTGGTGAGAGGGATGTGCCTTGGGAGTGTTGCGCAGCATCTATGAGAGCTTTCTCCTCGAGGGTGAAGGGGAGGAGACACAGTAATGCCATCTTACAAGAAGAAAGGTTTATTTATGTCCTAACTAAGGTCATTTAGGAACTAGTGAAGATATTATCTAGCTTCAAACCAGATGCTGTTAAGGTCCTTTCCAACTCTTACCACTCCATGAGTTGATTCATTGAAGTGGAGAGGTGGTGTGGGAGACTGTTACATTTAGCCTGAGGTTTACTTCTACTTGCTTGGCTGCCCAGCTGTGTATTTTCCCATTGCTTGCTAGAGCACATGGAGGATTTTGGTTATAGTTGACTTGAAATGAGTATTGCATTTGCCTGCAGGAATCTCTTCCCCCGCCCTCCCTTCTTTCTTTGTGCAGGTCCTTTCTCTCTCTGAGTGGGATTTCTAGCCAGCTGCATCCTAAGGTTGGGACCCATCCTGAGGTGGGACTCAGAACTTCCCTTTCTGTCTCTCTGATGCACTGTGTTTTGTCCATACAAGGGCCAGCAGTGATGTCCTCCCTGCTCCATGCTCCTGACCCAAGTTACATGGCACTGAAGTCATGGTGAGTGCAGACATCCAGGCAAATGTCATGCAGTGGAGGGACTGAGTGTCATTGTCCTGAGGAAGCCTCGTGGGGTTTGGATGGAGCTGAGCACCAAGTACAGCAAGGGCCTGAAGGTATGAGGAACCTCATCATCACATCACAAGGCACAGGGAGACCGAATTAGACATCCTTCATTTCAGCGAAGCCTGCTGTTTCTTAGGTGTTATTTCTTTGCTAGCAGTAGAAATCAGTGGATTTTGACATGATGCATTTTCTGGGTCATGTTGAGTTCAATCCCAAAGAGAAAAGGAAGGAATGTGGAATATGTCAAGCTCAGGAAAGCCTATTTCTTCTTCCAGCCTTTTCTTCTCTTGTTCTGGTGGGCACATCCCTTCTTGTTCTTTCTTTGCTGGGGTCTCTGGACTTCCTTGGCTGATCCAAAATGGGAGGAGATCCTTCTGCTCTATTCCACTGGAGCAAGCTGCCAGATTCCAGCTTTCCAGGGAGATAAATTGGGTTTTTAGCCTTCTGATTTTCTGGGGATCACCGTGTGTCCTGTCAGGGACGTGTTGTGGGGGACCTTCTGTTTCATGGAAGAGGAAGAGAAAGCATTTATGTACAAAGCATGCACAGGGATGTATTTCAAGGTGTTTCCCATAAGTCAGAACTCCTGCTTCTCCAAGTTTGTATTTTCCATGGGTTTACAGCAGTACTAGTGCAGTGTGATGAGAAGGTGCTCCTGAAAGAAAGGAAGATTGAATTAAATGGCTATTGGTGTTGAAGCCTTGCAGCCAGCATGGGAATGAGTCCAGTGACTGGAAGGAAAATATCAGTAATTAGAAGATGATGATGAAGACAGCCAAAATCAGAAACATATTCTACAATAGTGCACTCACATAGTGCAAAAAGGATGCCAAACCTAACAAGTGAAGTAAAGCTCTCAGGGAAGGGTAATATGCTAGGGGAAATTCAAACAGCAAGAGGAGTTTCAGTCGGGACCTCACTGCGGGTGACACTGTGACCTGAGTTTGGCTCTTTTCTGAGCTCAGAAGGTAACACTGGTCTGCAGGGGTATTTAATGAAGTTTGGAGTCCTCCAGCATGTTCTGCATTGCTGCATCTGTTCCTGCCAATAAAATAAGCAATAGTGAATTAATGTGGCTGAGATTGGGACCCATCAGCTCCCAAGTGGTGACTGAGATGGGGATTTTCACAGTAGCGGGTAAAAAGGTGATGCCTGGACTCTGCTCTTCTCTGAATAGTGGCTTAAATACTAAGAACGCCTCCTGATCAAAACCCCCAGGTAATCAGAAGATAATAGGAAAGCTGGGAAGAGATAAAGACATGTGCCAGTATCAGATGTTTCTCCTGCAATGGCAGTTCCCAGTCCTGTATGCAAGAGACCAGGGAATCATAGAATGATTTAGGTTGGAAAAGACCTTAAAGCTCATCCAGTTCCAACCCCCTGCCACCTTCCGCTCACTTCTTCCTTTTCTCCAGCCTGAACTCCCTGTGTTTGAGTTTAAACCCATCACTCTTGTCCTGTTGCTGCAGTCCCTGATGAAGAGGTGATGGATGGGGTGACAAACCCTTTATTCCTTTGGCATGATGACTTGCCTCTGTCCTGCTTTGCTAGCCTGGGGTAGGCTGAGGTGACCTGGTTGCCTTTTTCAGCTGTAGAAAGCATAGACTGCTGGGCATTAAATACAGCTGCATCACTGAGGTCTGCTTTAAAGAAGTAAAATAGACTGTATTGATTAGCACTGGTGCCCCAGGCAGCTGCAGTGCTGCGTTCCTCACTTCCCCTTTTGCTTCCTTCTGGTGCACTTCTTGTTCCTCAGCTGTGTGCTCTGTAATCTCCTGCTCTGGGGAGGAAGACAGTTCCCTGACCACACACAGGCTTGGGGCTGCCCTGGTGATGCCCCAGGAGCATCCCAGGCGGTGAGCAACCAGCATCACTTTAGCCCACCAACGGCTCCAAGCAGCCAGGGTCAGCGACAGTCAGCTGTGCAAACATGCACACGTGTGCTGGGATGGTGGAGGGAGACCCAACAGAACCCAACAGGTTCACTCCTTGGCTCCAGAGGCAGCTCAGTGGCTCTCTGAACCTGCCCTTCTCCTTTCATCTTCACCCTACCTTCTTCTGCTGCTATGCTTCGCGCCCCTGGTTTGTTTTCTTCCTCTTCTTTCCCTAGGTGGTTCTGGGCTCTGATCAAGCACTGCCTTCAGGAGTACTCCTTTGGCCTTTTGAAGGCATCCAAGAGCATGTCCTTCCTCCAGAATGAGCTCAGAGGGTTGTCTTGTTCTCCTGTTCCCCATCTGAATGCTTCAGCCCACCCCAGGGGACCTCGCTAGGAGGCAACCACCTCTTTTCTTGTGTTTTCTATGCTTTCAGCTATGTTTTCTCACTTTTCCCTACAGGAATCATGTCTTACTTCAAGACCCCCCTCCTTTTCTGGGGTAATTCCATTTCCCAGCTAAAAAGCATCTACCTCAAAAAGATAAAATGGGAGCTAGCAGCTCTTTCTTGCATCAGTCAGACATGCTGGAACATTCACATTCCACATCCATTCATCCCGTCTTATACATTTGTTTCTAGTTTAATTCTATTCAAAATAAGACCCAGTGTGGACATCTGTCTTAGTATCCAGCAGTAGGTTAAAAACAATAAACTCTGCTGGCTCCGTGGGAGGGATACAGATAGATGGCAGCTGGATGCAGGAAGTGGACTTCCAGAAGCTTTCATTCACGAGCAAGGTAATGAGACTCAATGCAGAGAAAGCCTATCTCATGCCTTTGCATGTGCCAGGATCATGGAGGAGCTGGACACAAGGTGCCTTGTCACCAAGATCTGCACCATAGATGTGCTCAGGCAGAGACCAGGCTGGACCCCTGGCTGGGTTCTGGTGTGGGCCATCCCTTTGCCTTGTCTGGGGCTGCTGGTGGACCCTACTGTGTACCACATACTGTTAGTGTGGGACACACCTGCAGCAGGGTCCCCCTTGCTTCATGGCTCATCCCCCTGCATGGGGCAGACCCCTTCTTGCAGCTTGCCAACAGCCTGGTGGTAGGTAGGAGGTGATTAAACAGATGATTAAATGTGCCTTAATTCTGATGCTGTTGGCTTTAATGTGATATTGACAACAGGAGGTGAGACATTTTTCAAGCCTCACGTTGGAAGATGTTGACATCATTTATTTCTTTTCTCTGACAGGCAGTCAGCATAAAACTGATGTATTCCTGAACTCTCCTTCCCTTGGGTTTGACAAATGGCTGTGTCTGTTTGGGAGGCTGATTATGTTCCTTGGGACAACCAAGACCAAAGGCTTCGCTGAAGCTTCTCTAGGCATTGGCTGGAAAGGGCAGTTTAGCATGGAATAAGTAATGAATTGGTTCCTCTTCATTTCCTTAATTGAACACATGAGCTCAGCCCTTCAGTGCAGGCTTTGTGTGAACTCTGCACCCCTTAACACTGTGAGGTGTGTGCATTGAATGGGGATGGAAGGTGGAGAGGACAGCTTAGCATAGGGATATAATCAGGGGTTGATGCATTGGTGAAGCTGAGTGGTTTCTTACCCTCCTCTGTTTCTCTCTTCTTTCTTTCATCCATCATTTCTGTCTGCTACATCTGCTCCTCTTTATGCTGTGCCAGAACTATGATAGAGGAAAAGGACAGAGAAGGAGTGGGGGAGAGAAAAACAGAAATCCATCAGTAAAGCTTCTCTTTTGGAGAGAAAATGGGGCTTTTATCAGAGCATGAGCAGAGCCAGCTGGTGCTGGTGGCACAGCTCCCTGTGGGTGAGCTTCCCATTTCCTCGTGCTGTTTTCCTCCTTCTGGGCTGCACATGGCCCTTCCCAAAGTGTGAAGGTTAATGTGCTCTTCTCATCTTGGGTGCTGTCTCTAAAGCTCTGCAATGTGCGTTCAGAGGTGCAATGTCCATTTCCATTTCAAGCACCCCAAAGTGCTTGTGGGGTCTGGACACGAATGCTCTGCCCCTTTGCAAGAGATGCTGCTGTGTCCTGGACTCCAGTCGGGTGCTGGGCTTTTGCAGAGGTGAGGAAAGTATTGCTCAGTCATAAATACGTGGGTTTAGGCATATTATTCCCGAATATAAAGTAGAACCAGGTTTTGGAGGCAGAGGATAAAGATTTGGCTGGGAACCTCTGAGCTGGAGGACCAATAACTTGGGAATTGCACTGAAGTGTTTGATCTGTCTTGGGCCAGCAAATGCTGAGCCAGCGCCTGCCGTTAAGTGGAAGTTATTTTCTGCATCCACCAGAGTCCTATAAAACCATTTCCTCTGGGACCTACAGGGACAGCCAGGGCTGCTTTTGGTTTCTTTCCCCCAACAATATCAATATGTGAGTGCTAAGGGAAGGAGGACGTGTTACGTGACAGATTTAGGGGTAGCCTTGGGGCTCTGTTGCCTCTCTCCAAGCAGTTTTGCCAGAGTGCTGGAATTGCCTCCTATTCGTCTGGAGAGAAGGCTGGTTTGGTGCTTAACAGGCAAAGTTGTGCTTATGAAGCCTGGGTCCTACACACACCCTCTGCTGCAGGCTCCTTGTGTCAGTGCGAGGGGACCATGTAGCCCTGCCAAGACAGGGGAAATGGGCTGCCTTAAGATCTTAAGGTCCTTTCCAACCCAAACCAGTCTATGGTTCTATGATCTCTGTAGCTGCACTGCCCTTTGAATTGGCCCAGTTTATGCGTGTGATCAGGGGAACAGACTTTGCAAAGGTAGGACACACCAAGCTTCCTTCAAGGATTTCTGTAGCTGCCTTGCATCCATCCCCCTCTGCATCCCTCTTCCTCTTGTCATCCCTTTCTCCTCACGCTTGCTTCTTGGAAGCCTTCATCTGCCTTTTAAAGCATAACTGAACTTAACATCCTTTGGTTCCTCTGGCCTTCCCAATCCTATCTTCAAGCATATTCAAGCCTGAAAGGTGCAAATGTAAGGGTTGTGCTCAAACAGTGCCACCATCTTCCATCTAACAAAAGCCGAAGGAGGGAAAACCAACCTTCTCCCTGGCTCTGCCCCACCACCTAAGTGCTAAAGCAGACCCCATGAGGTGAAGCATTGGGAGGTGTAAATGGAAGAAGCTCTGGCAGGAGATCTCATTCTCCAGTTGTGCCTTGGGGGCTTTTCCCCTTTGTCAGAGCCTCTGCAAGGCCAGCAGGGAAATGATTCCAATTCCAGGCTTTCCAACTTCCACGCTCATTTAACCCCAACCCTTCCCTGCTCTTGGAAGCAGGGATGAGGTTTGCAGATTCATAGTAGGGGGAGGAACTGAAAATGATATCAGCAGTTTTACAGCCATTCCTTTTCTTGGCAGGACAGGAGGGGGAATGTCTGCCTGCCTCTAGGACAGAAGGGGGAGGAATGTAAGTGCTGAAGCCATTTTCGGTTTGCCCTGATTATCTTTCCTCCCCAGACAGCTTTGTTAAGGTTCACAAATTCATCCTCAGAGCGCATATTCCCCCCATGCCTTTTAACCCTCTATGGCCTGGGAGTTCCCTCATCCTGAGAGATTGCGGGCTGTCCAGGAAAAGCCACCCATCCCATCAATGCTGACTGTGAAGGCTGTGGCAAGCAACCACATGGTGTTTTCTCCATGTAAAGAGAGCAGGAATCACTGTCAAAAAGTGAGTCTAAGGCCGATGTGTACACTGAGTCGTCTTTGGTCATCTGCCTCTATCTCCTACCGTGCTCCTGTGCAAACACCTTCCTTAAGCTAAGCCCACTAAGCAGAGGCAGCTAGTAAGGAGCTCAGAGGCAGTACTGCAAGGCTGTGGTCATCAAACCCTTCCCACTGGAGAGTGCTATCCCATACACCAGTAGCAGGGCTCATCCAGGACCACCATCCACTAGAGCAGCTTGTTCCAAACCCTGTGTCCAACCTGGCCTTCAACACTGCCAGGGATGGGGCAGCCACAGCTTCTCTGGGCACCCTGTGCCAGCGCCTCAGCACCCTCACAGGGAAGAGCTTCTGCCTAAGAGCTCATCTCAGTCTCTCCTATGTCAGGTTAAAGCCATTCCCCTTGTCCTGTCCCTTGTCCAATGCCTCTCTCCAGCTTTCTTATAGCCCTTTTAGCTATTGGAAGGCTGTTAGAAAGTTGTAAGGTTTCCCTGGCAATTGTCTTGGATAGATCAGTTTGTTTCCCCAGCAGGCAGGCAATAGAAACTGATGATTTGGAAAGCATTAAAAACATACCTGGGAGAAGACTGCTCCCAGTGCGGCTGTTTCAAAGGGACAAAGGAGTAACTCCTACATGGGGAAAGCAGGAGCACTGGGTGCATGACTCCTTGCTGTTTGCCGTGAGGGAGGATCGAGGCCGGGATGCACAGTGGTTAAGCTATGTTGCTTTGGAACAAAATGTTTACATTTTATTCCCCATTCCCCATAAGGCATTAGCGCTTTTCCAAACGGGATCCTAGGAGAAGCCAATGCTCAGTGGTCTGCGGGTCTAGTGTTTGTTTAAGTGCCATGACATAGTGCACATGTGTACACACACACACATGAGATATTTTAGTTCTACTATTTAAATGAAGGGTGGGATACCCTTCAGCACTGCATTTCTCAGCATATGTGTTCTTATCCTCACTGCTTCTTTGTTTCTGCCAATGCCTAAATTGGGAATACTAAACAGCCACAAATATGCAGCGAGTGGAGATGCAGGAATTCATTTGGAGGGAGGGAATTTTGATCTCCGTATGTTTACAAGGGAAAGAGTCAGTGTATTTGCAGGAGAGGAGATTTCTGTTGTGGTATCTGTGATGTGTATCGTGGCCTTGTTTTCTCAAGTGCCCTGGGGGCAAAACTGAAGCTGTTCGACAGAAAACAGCGAGGCATTGCAGTGCCACATCAGGGCTGTATGTATATATGTATGTACATGTATGCATGGATAGGAAACACCTGCTTGCACGTTGTTGACACTGACTTTAGTCACTTTACACCACTGTGGTGACCCCAAAATGCCCAGGGGAAGGAAGGTGGTGGGTGCCTGGGAGGATGGAGCATCCCCATGTGCGGTCCCTTGCCCTCCAGGCAAAGGGGAGCTCCTGCAGGGATGTAGAGGTGGCCGAGGAGGGCTCTGATGTGCAGCCCCTCTGCAGGTGTGAAGCGTGCCTGTCGTCACCCTGAGCGGTGCCACAGTGAGCAATGAGGTGATGGTAGGTGGGAGCAAGGGAGAGCTGGGGGATAACAGGCAGCCGGGTGGGTGCTGGGGAGCACAGGAAAGGGGAACTCAGCACAAACTCAAGCGTTTTACCTTCTAAATCACCTTAGTTCTCTGCAGCCAACATCTGCTCTGGCTTGGGTTTCACAAAACCATAGGGTTGGAAGGGACCCTAAAGCTCATCCAGTGTAACTCCCAAGCTCGCTGTTGCTGTTTGTCACCTGCAAAATGGTTATAACCAGGCTTTAGGACACCTCAGCAACCCTCTGCCACACTGATGTGCAGCCTGCCTGGGCTACATGAGGCCGACAAGGATGCCCAGATGTGCAGGCATGAGGCATTCCCAGTGCCTGGAAGTGGTGTGGCTGGCCACGAGAGGGGAATGGCAGCTGGCCTGTGCCAGGATCTCTGCTGGCACATCTGGTTTGGATTGAGAGGCTCAGACAATGCTGATGGGGCTAGGTTTTGGGGAAGCGCTTGGTGAGCTGCTGCTGCTGAGATCCCCTTTGCATCCAAGGGGCATCGCACTGTAATATCCATCACACCTGGCAAAGAAGCAGTGTTATCCCAGGGTACTGCCCCTCTTTAGGCAAGAAATGAGGCTTTCAATAAGGTCTGCTTGAAGCAAAGAGTCCACCTCAGGTGGACTTAAAGCTCTGAAGTCACTTCTTCAATCTCAGTGCCCTGGACAATGTGAGGGTGACACAGGGAGCCTTAAGTTTGCAGCTCCTTAGGTGAACTTGCAGTTTTGTTCACTGGCCCCAAAAGTGAGAAGTCCACAGGAAAGAAGTTTGTCCTGGAGCACCCTTAATGAGGATATTTGCTGTTAAACTGCAGCAATCTGTTTGGAAGGCAAAGGGGCAAAGGTGGCTCTATGAAAGATGTGCTTTTCAACAGCCTTTGCCCACCCATAGCAAATGAAGCCTCTATTGTAATTCCTATTGGGAAACCAGAGCAAAAAGCACCAGGAGTTGCACTCACCGGCCCTTTGCCTGTGGCAGCTGATCTGTGTGGGTTACACTCATTGCTCTGTCCATGCAATATGCTCTCAGCAGGATGCAGGGATCAGGCAAACACCTGATGCGATTTGCTTTGGTCATAAGCATCAATTTCCATTCCCCCTCACTCTGTCCCCATTGGGTTTTAAACCCACCAATTTTTATCTTTGTCTTCTCCTTTGGCAGTAAAATCATCAAGACGTGAGTCCTCTCAGTGCTATTACCAGCCTGGAGTTTTTGAGTGAGTCTCTCAAGGCAAGCTAAGCTATGCTGTGAAAGCTTTCTTATGTCACCCACCACAGCAATAAAACACTGCCAGGGAAGAAGAAAGAAGATACTCATGGCTCTTGAACTGGACGTTAACTCTCTAGCTGTAATATTGCTTCCTTTGCTCCAGGAATGAGTCCCACTGATAGCAGAATTTAATTTTCCTTGTGTGGTTTTGCATGAAAAAGATCTATTTTTTATGTCTTTAGTGGAGAGAGGGTGGGTTTCAAGGTGTTGGTCGATCTAAAACACTACGAGGCAATGCAGCTCATTGATCATGCAGTGAATTATAACAGAGACGCTGCTCTGGGCATGACTCAGCTGCCTTTGAAAGGGAATCCTATCTCTTTTGGGGATGCCACGAGGTCAGGCACCCCTCCGGTAGCGAGTGATTCATGTGTCATCGTGCTTACACTGCTATATATAGCACATTCCACTGCCTTTAATGCTAATATTCAAGATCAGATGTCCCCCTGAAGCAGGTGAGGTTCCTTTAGGGTGGAGGGAAGGCAGGCAGTGGCTATTGAGTGCTGTCTTCTGCAGTGCCCCCATGGCTCGAGATGATCTTGTTATCACGTCCTGCATCCCACTTTGTCTCAGAGCAATGTGCCATAAGGGAAAATCTCCTTCCCACCCCACACAAGACCCATTCCAACTCAGAGTCCACAGGCAGGTGCCCTCCAGCCCTTCTTCTACTCAGCCTTGCCCACCCTTCCTTCCCATCTCCCTTCCCTCTTTGCCTTCTCCCAGCCCTACTGCCTACCCCTTCCCAGTGCTGTTCCCCCATATCACTCCCTGTTTTGTACCCCACCTTTTGGGTGCATTTCCCTCCCATCCATCAGAAGGACAAAGGGAAGCAAGGGAGCAAAGCCCCGTGGGCTTGGAGGGGGCATCCACATCCCCATACACCTCCCCCTGCTTCCCTAAGGAGCCATTAGGAGAGATCAAAGCATGTGGCAAAAATAGCAGAAGGGGAAGAGCTTGTGGCTTTGACATCTGGAGGCCAGAAGCAGCTCCTGCTTTGGAGTAAGGCGAGAGGTGAAGGAGGAAGGGGAAAAGTAGGTTTACAGCCGCTTGTTTTCTCTTTAATGGGATTAAAAACATTGGATAAAAGGTTATAGGATTTGCTATACCTGAGGTAGCACTGCCTGCAAGGTCCTCACTTCAAAAGTAGGGATGCTAATGGCGCTTATAAAGAAAGAGGTGGGTGTTTTCTGATAGGTAAACCACTGATTTATCTGTGCTGCATCATCCGACAGCCTTCGTTTCATTCCAGGGAGCACCTGGGAAACGTCTGTGCTGGATAAAACAGGTGCTATTTCCTTTTGGGCTGGAGGTTTTCAATGCTAAGAGCTCAAAAACCATCCCAAACCCAAGGGAATGCCCAAGTCAGAGCCTGCTTCTTGCGAAGCCTTTCAATGCTAAGATGTCTGTCTCCAATCCGTTTGCAAAATCCAACCTCTGGATAATGCTGGCAATCCATGTGATTAAACATCCTGGCACCAAAGCAGGATGAGGCTTACAAAATGAAGTGATTGAACTGTGTGGTAGTGTCCAAGTGCATTGTAATGTCCCCTTCTCTCTGTAAGGGAAGTTGAGTGGGCAAAGTACGTGTAAGTTATAGAAATAGATGTAGCAGAGTGGGATGAGGCAGCATAGCATGACATTGTGTGATGAAACCATTTACCACAAAAAATGCAGTTTTCTGGGATGATTTGTACCCATGGGATGAATAATTTTTGCCACGGAAAAACGCTGGGGAATGGGGAAGGTGAGAATGGAAAAGTACAGTTTGGTTTGGTTTTCCTTTAGCAGGAGGGGCCCATGAAATAAACAGAAAGCATCACTTTTGAGGAGGCAAAATGTACCAGGTTAGAGTTTCATTTGCCTTTTGTTTTGTTTAGTCCCTTAGCTTTATCTGTTGACTTATCTTAGACTCTTAGACTCAATCTGTTGAAGGAACATGTTTGGTGGCCAACGGCACGTGGGGATGTCAGACTCTCTATGATCCGTTCTAATCTTCACCACCATAAAGCCATAGAACCATAGAATCCCAGCCTGGTTTGGGTTCAAGGGACCTTAAAGCTTATCCAGCTCCAACCCCCTGCAATGGGCAGGGACACCTTCCACTAGAGCAGCTTGCTCCAGGCCTCACCACCCTCATCATAGCATTACCAGGCATGATCACCTACCCTCTATTGCCTGTATGTATGGCCAGTGACCATCTCCTGCTCTTGGATCTCGTGCTGAAAGGGTCATTTTCCTCTTCCAATCACTCAAATGGAAAACATCCCTCATTTGCACTGGCTTTGACGTGTGTTGCTGGTGGTTTTCCCCACCTCAAAGAAGGGTTGCTGCTTGCATCCCCAGTGCACAGCACTAGACACATGGCTCCTGGTGATGCAAAACCCAACCAGGTTGCATGTCTAAGTGCGTGCACTGTGTCACTTTCATTAGCATGGTGATTAACCATCTCCTCATGCTCTCATGAATTCCAGTTGCTCATCACCCATTGTGGATAGCAGAAAATCCCAGAACTGGTCAACATTCACCAGATATGGGAGGGAAATAAAGACTGGACAAGTGCTGGAGACCGGATTGGGCAGGACGAGGGCAGGTTGCTTCCTTTTGTCAGTGTCTGAGGGCAGACGGGACGATAACTGCCTTCATGTGAAACTGGAGCTCCATCCAGGAATGGTATTTATATGCACGGATGTAGCTTTCAGTCAGGATGATGTAAACACTGCTGCAGAAGTTTTTGACCAGGCTGCTTGGGAAACGTGATGGATTAAATCTGACAAACAAGATTCCTGGACGTTTATTTATCCGCCTTTTCCTTTGTGCCAGTTTCATGTTAGGCAAAGCTCTGGCTACCAGACCAATGCTTAAGCCTTGGGGGCAGGCAAGGCTGGGGATGGGGGGAGCCACAAAGAGAGTGTTTTCCAAGCGTCATCTAATTTAAAGCATCTTTTGCTGAGTGGTGCAGCGAAGAGGATGTGGCTAACACAAATGAAAAAATCATAAAGGGATCAAAGTGTGTGTGCAAATTCATTCCTTGTGGCAGGAATTCTGCCAGTTCGCTTGCTCGCTTCCCTAAAAGAAACACCCACCCTGGGTTTCTCCCCAGCCCTTTTCTCCCCCCGTGGATGGAGGGAGCAAATCGCATGTCAGAATCTCTTCTGGATTTCATAATGCTTTCGGCAGTGATGGATGGCCGGGATGACACCAGAGCCTGTACATTGTGCCTGAGATCTGAGCCGCTTCCCCTTCGCTCCCATGGTTGCACATGAAACAGCCGCATGAGCGCGATCTATTTATAAGCAGTTCAAAGGCACCACAAATGTGGGTGGGTGCTGGCTTGAAGCTCCAGGCCACCAGGAAGCTCTTGAGCACTTGCAGGAACCTGAAGTTACCCCAGAGCCTGCATGCTTCCTGGTGGGGTTAAAGATGAGGGAAGCTTTGTCTTTAACAGACGGCCCATGCGAGCTAGGGTGAAAGGATTTGGCTGAGTGGGGGTTCTTATAGAAGTCCCCATGTCAAAAGGCAGTAAAGGAACTGAGTGAGCAGAACTAATGCTGGGGCTGTTCAGCCTGGAGAAGAGAAGCTGCGTGTGGACCTCAGAGTAGCTTCTGGTGTCTGAAGGGGGCTGCAGGGATGCTGGAGAGGGGCTCTTCATCAGGGACTGTAGCGATAGGAGAAGGGGTGATGGGTTCAAACTGAAACAGGGGAAGTTCAGGTTGGATAAAAGGCAGAAGTTCTTCCCTGTGAGGGTGCTGAGGCACTGGCACAGGGTGCCCAGAGAAGCTGTGGCTGCCCCATCCC
>JASSUY010031958.1:3963-52132 GCA_032466535.1 Forpus xanthops | reverse complement strand
AACTCAGAAAGTCCTTGGCCAGCCTAAACATTCTAAGCCATAACTACAAACACTGGTGTTATCAGCACTGTTCCCAAAAACACAGCGCTGCACCGGCTACTAAGGAGGAGAAAAAATGACTGCTACTGCTAAACCCATGATACCCTCCCACAGCAGGTACTTCATTGACCTTCAGTTTGCAGTGCCACCAGCATCCCATTTGCAGAAGGGGTGCAGTAATGCCTCCTTGACCATCATGGTTTAACCCATGGGTTCTGTAGGTCAGGGACAGTATGTGAGTGTATCAGTTTGGTCCTTGAGGTCCTGCCTCTGCATGGAGACCCCTCTGCTCTGCTATGTTAGACACGGAATAGAGGCTGGTCATCCAGCAGTGGCCTGTGATGACACAAGAAGGCAGAGCTGCTGGCAGCCTACGTGGTACTTGTTTTCCTCTGGTGAGGACATGCCGGGTGAGGAGGTGAATGGCAAAGCAGGCACCTCTGCTTAGCTGTGATGAATAATAGGAGCTGCTGACACCTCGTGGAAGCCTTAGATAAACATTTTATCCAGAACACACTCTGTTTCCTTTTCTCTGCTCCTGGTTCTCCATCTGACGAGCTCACCCTTTATTTCTATCATCTCTGGAGTACCCAGCCGGGAAGCAGACAGCAGGGCCTTCGGCTGCTTGCAGGACGAGGGATGGGAAGGCAGCCAGGGAAGGCTGCCCAGGGACTGTCCTTTACCTCTGTGAGGAGGGCATGTGTTCTCCCCGTGCTGTGGTGAATGCAGCTCACCATGAGTGTCTGTTGCACATCAGATGCAGAGAGGAAAGCATCCCACTCCTGTACTCACCCGTGGGTCTGAAACATCCATTGTGTACATGCCTTTTGTGTACTATTTCCATTTTTGGGGGGCATATTGGCAAGTGCCTGTTATAAATCACTCTGTCCTTTCATTTTAGAAGCACAAATCTCTATGGGAAGAAGTCACAGAACTTCCCTGGAAGGTGAGAATTTATGTTTATTTGAGAAGCAAGACTGCTGAACGTGCTGCTGGGAGTCAGCAGTGATCTGGGTTGGGCCATTGCTGCTGGCTCCCTGTCTGAAAGCATCAGACAACATCATTCTGTCCAGGGTTGGAGTCATGGCCTTGGATCCTGTTCTCACTGCTCATCCCTGCTCTGTCTCACTCATCATCCACAGCACCCACATCTTCTTCCTTCTCAGTCTTCTTTTGTATTAGTCACTCTCTACTTGCCTGACTTCATATGAATCATCATTTCACATTAAACTTGAGCTGCCCATAGCCCTGGCTGCTTTGGTTTCTCTGCTGTGCTATAGGGTCAGCTCCATCCTGCCCCACAGCATGAAAGGAAAATCTGCTTTGGAAACAGCAAAGTGAACAAGTCTTCTCTTGCTACTCTTATTTCCTGGCTGCTGCAGAGTGAATGTGACACCATTCCAAAAATTTGCATCCCAAATGATGCCTGGGAACCTCAAGCGAAGCTATCAAATCCTTCATTTTGGAAAGGAAATCTCTTCACCAGCTCAAGAGCAAGTACGTAACATGAAGTCTGACTGAAGTCAAACGTCAGTCCTGGCTGATGGGAGGACCAATGCATGGCTCAGCTGGTGTCACGGATCTGCTGAGGCTGTCAGTGCCCACTGGTGGGACAACCCAATTCTTAAGGCTTTGAAACCTGGTTTTGGATTCTATTTCCTTGACAGAGAAAACTGGTCTGGCAGAAGTGAGGTGGGGAGCAAGGTGATAAGGTCCTTCAGTGGCACCTACCTACCTCACAAGCCCTCAGCGATGGTCACAGGCCATCATCAGGGGCCTCTTTATTTTGACTGGGTTTGCAGGCCACTGCTCATTAAGCCTTGATTTTGGCATCTGTAATAAATGAGCCATGTTCATCCTTTTGGAAACCTAGGCAAACTCCCAGAGCTGCAGCATAGATTAATTTTGATCCTGTATGTTACAGGGGGAAGCTGAAAAGCGTACTTGTCCCTTAAAAGACAAAACATACCTTTTGGGGAGCCTTTCTGTTTTGTAAGCAAGCAGATGAGGGGGGCCAGGGAACTCCTGGTGCCTGTGGACGATTTTGGCCTTCAGCTTGATGTTGGTTGTTAAAAATATTTCCCCAGATGTATTAATACAACCAGACTGGGTTGCATCTGAGCTGAACATTGTGAGCCTAAGGCAGGACATAAATATAGAAGCAAACCAGCCTGACATAAGAGTCATCTGTCCTCTTCTACACAAGAAGTGAAGGGGAAAGAGAGAGAACTTATTCTGTTGCAGTTTTTAGATGCTTCCAGGCATTAGCTTGAGCTTCAGAGAGTGCCGGCCCAAGGGGTCCTGGGGCACAGAAGACCCCATGTATCTCTTGCTCAGCCCTCAGTGTGCTGTGCCGCAGGACTGAGCACTCAGCACATTTTTAACCTGGGGTTAGATTTACTCAGACAAGGTCTGCAATCGGGAATGACTATTTGATGTGTTTGCCTAACAGGATTACCCTTATCATAATGATATTGCAACCTGGCCTTGGCAGGGCAGACCCCAAGGGCTCAAGGGGTTGAACCCTCACCTCCCTTGCCCTAGATATGCATAGCAGAGCTTGTCTCTTAACATGCAATATCCAGCCAGTGTTTCACTTGGCATTTAATACTCTGCTTTTGGAAATGGCTGTTTTGCTGCGTACCACTGACTGCAGACACCATGCTTGGAATTCATCTCTCCACATCTGAAAAAAAAATTAAAATCAATAATATTTGAAGGCTGGAAAAGCAATGCAGTGTTTTACAATTAGAGAAGTGTACTCCTTCCCTGTTGGGAATTGCTCTGAGCAGGTGCCTGATTGAATTCAATGTGAATTTCTTGCCCTCTGGCTCCCGAAGAATAGGTAATGAACCAACAAGTTACCTGTTTTTTGTATTGTTTATCGTGAACATGCCTAAAATTGTTACAGAAGCATCTGTTTGTCTCTCAAAGTGTATCTGTGGTTATTAAAGTCTGCTGACTTAAAAGACACAAGGAAGGTGTAGGGTGAAAGCTCTGTTTTCCCGCAGGTAAATAGGATAACAGATTTGCTAAAACAGAGCCTGACTCCACTGATATTTGGCACCCAGACATGTCTACCCCAGTTTCTGGCAGAGTGGGGGGCACCTCCTTGCTCCCTGGTAATGTCACTTTAACCCCAGCACTTCTCAGACCAGCTAACATGAGCCTGGCCTTGCCACCTCTCTGGGCTATTTGTGGAAGCAGAACCTGCTGCTTGCTATTTGGGGGTTCCAAAACAAGCAGGATCCTCTATTTATAATGTGCTATAACTGGCTTGAATGAAACCTGTGCTTCTCTGGGCTTCAGGGCCACAAGACTGCTGGTGCAGCAGCACCCTCATTCCAGGGAATGCTGCTGGGGATGCTGAGATGGCTCTGCATAAAACCAAGGGATGCGTAGGTACATAGTGTGAGCCATACGTTCACAGGCTCCTGCCTTTTGGAGCAGGCTGTACTTGTCATGGCTATGTTGATCCCCTTCTCTAGATGAGGTTTGGAAGGATGGAGCAAGGCAGAGAGACATCTTCCTACTGCAGCAGCATCACTGTGGAGATGCTTAGGTTGCTGCAGGGAGCGTTACCCTATCCATCTGGATGTAAGCAGGGCCCTGCGACTTGGAAGCAACCTATTCAGTGATTTCGGTTCACCTGTGATCAGTGTATATTTAATCTTGGTGGTGTATGTGGCTGTTCACATCCTGCTGCTCAGAGTGGAACTGCTCTGACCTTGTAGATCACTGCCGGACAAACTCCTCCTATCCAAGGCAAAGCAAACCAGCCATGTCTCTTTTTCTTTTGAAGCAGGTACATATAGTATAATGCTTACCCAGGGGTTGTAGTTGATGTGGTTTCACTGTGATAAATCCCTCTGCCATTTCAGCCACAAAACATGATAAATATGAGGCCAAGCAAAAACGCTAAAAAAAGGTAAATATTGACTAATGCTTTGTATGTCTTTAGGGACTTCTTTAACTCCCATTTGTTCATTCTCTCCACTCTTGGCTGCCATTGGCTCTGTTGAAATAACAAACAGGGATGAGGAAAGAGGGCAGCTTTGTCAGGAGCCTCCTTCTGTGGGAAGTGGCTGTGTTACAGCAGTTAACTCTAATGCAACTGCAGCCTCAATAGGCAGATGATCGTCTGTCATATGCACCCCAGTAGGAAACCTGTTGTTTTGTGTCTGAAAAAGATTGGCTTTTCAGTCAAAAGCCTTTCTGCTGCAAAGTGGTGTTCAGAAAGAGTCTGTCTTTTCCTTTCATTTTGCACAAAAATAGCAGTCTCTGGTGCCGCCTGAAGCTGCTCTGCTGCCAAGAAAACCTCCCGGGTCTGGTGATGAGGCCTCTGCAATATATCCGGGTTCTGTGATTGTTTTCTAATGAAAGTTTCAAACCCAAGTACGATCAGGAGGTTCGACCATAGCAAATTCACAGCAGGGCTTCTCAGTTTGCCTTTCTTCTTTCTGCATCAGTATCTGTTCCCTATGTAGAGGCAATAATTTTGTGCATATAAATGTACCTAAAATCAGGGTGACAACGCCTTTTACCTGCTGGATTTAGCACCAGCATCTTTTTATGCTATTCTCCATTTGGAAGCATTGCTTTTGCACTGAAATTATTGTAACTGCCTCATCATGTTTGTCCATTTGTGTGTCTTTTCATGGATTAGTAAGTGGCTGAGGGATTAGGATGCAGCTCCCCTTGCCCTTCTGCACACGCAATTTAGGGAAATGGGAAGGCTGATGTTTCCAAGGTGTTACCAGTTTTTGTGATGCCCCCAGCCCTGAAAACAGAAATAAAAAAGGTCTGAAAAGGTGATGTAAAGGATCAGGTAGATGAGATGGATGACAAAAACAAGCCAGTATAAATAGCAATGCTGGTATAAATAGAGAGGGCGACAAGTACCCTAGCCCAGCTGCTTAACATGGCAGAAAGGTCGGCTTTGCTCCCTGCCACTGCCTGAGCCATGCAAGGGCCACAGCATTCTCCCTGTTGGCTCTGCTCCCTGGACCTTTCCTGTAGCCCTGCTCAGATATCAGGTCTGGGACAGGCTCAGCGGGCTCACCATCACCTTCCATCTCAGCAGCAGAGCTGGCCACGGTGGAGCAGATGCCATCGCCATGAGCAGCATGTTTGGAGCACACATTTTTGGGTTTTTTTGTTTTTTTTTTTTAATGCAGAAAGTTGTGAAGCAATTGGAGAAGCCATTGGGGTCCTTCAGACATTCTCCCAGAGCCCCGTGCTCATGCTGGCCACACAGCCCATCTGTGTGCCCCAACACAGCCCAGCAGGGTCTGTCACAGACGAAGGTTGTTTGATGGGCTCTTGGGAGTGCTGCTGCTTGCAGCTCACCCAGAGCTGGGTGAGGCAGCACAGAGTCATAGAATCACAGAATAGTTAGGGTTGGAAAGGACCTTAAGATCATCTAGTTCCAACCCCCTTGCTATGGGCAGGACACCTCACACTAAACCATGTCACCCAAGGCTGTGTCCAACCCGGCCTTGAACACTGCCAGCGATGGAGCATTCACAACTTCCCTGGGCAACCCATTCCAGTGCCTCACCACCCTTACAGTAAATAATTTCTTCCTTATATCCAATCTAATTTGTTGTTGAATTGCAGTGTTTCTGAAGAAATACAAATGAACTCTTTAAGTCCAACCGCATTCCCTGTTTATTAAGGTGAAGTGCATCCAACAGTACAGGTGGGAATTTCACCTCAATGAAAAGAGGATTTTTACTGAAGTGGGTAGGAAACCAGGTCACACAAGCAGGAGGAAACATCTATGCATGGTGAGTTGCAGCCCCAGGGGCTGGAAATGCATACAGGTAACAAAACTTTGAAGAGTTATAGTGCATGCTAAGAAGTATTGGAGGAGACAAAGTACTTGGGCTCCCCTCTTCACATCTGCCAACCTCTAGCCCCACACTTTTACCCCCAAACAAGGGATGACAGAATATGAAGTGCCTGAGTGCTGGTTTACAGCCAGGTGTTTCAGCTTAAACTACTGAGGAAAGTGGGTTTGGGCTAATGTATCAGTGAAATGTGATAAAAGGAGGTAGGTCTCGAAGTAGTGTTTGTACTTAAGAGAGGTAACACTGTTGGGTTCTTCTAAGTAGTGTCAGAATTTGAGATCCCTTATGGTTGTGATTGGGCTTAGACCACAAGTAATGTAAGTTTTCATATCAGTTTTTCCTAGAAACCTTGCTGCTGTCTCTGAGGCACAACTATTCCTGCAGATGGGCTGCCTTTGCAATTAGTGTGCCCTGTGAAGGAGAAAGGAAAACATTTTGGCCAGGTTTCAGGTACCTTTCTCTGTTGCCCAGGATAAGTGCCTGATCAGTTCAAGCTCTTTGCTTGCATAGGATAAAACCAGCTTTTAAGTTGCTGCTGGTATCCCTGGACTCCCTGAGAGCGCTGCTCTGGTGGTTCCAGTGCCTAGGTTGGACTTCTTGAGTAAGATGAGGTTTGCTGTGTGGTCTGCCGTTTGTCCTGCATCAGAGGTGAGCTTCCAGGTTTCCAGTCTCTGGCATGCAGGAGCATGGGATGGTAGCCCACTGCAGTGATCCTTGGAAGCAAGCCAAGGGTGTTTTTAGCACCATCATTAGGATTCAGAGTTGGCAGCCTGTGGAGATGAAAAGACAAGTCTTGGTGCTGTCACTTCTAGCTTTTTGTCATGGAACTGGTTTGCTTATGCTCTCACAGACTGTGTCTGAGGGCTGGGATTTTTAGCAGGACTGTAAGGATGGTGGAGTGTAGAAATGTGAGTTCAGAGCAGTGGGATGAAGCATTCAGGCTTGCCTTTGGGATTCCACTGGGCTGAACCAGACACCAGAAGCTGAACTCCTCGTGTTGTGAATGGAGCTGCATCCACTCTGCTCTGCTGCCTTCCAGCCCTGCTCTCAGCTCTGGCTGCCTGACACTGTGGATAACTTCCCAAAGCTGGATCCTCAACTGCCTTCATGTCTGCAGAGGCTTGTTAGTCATTTCCCACTTATAAACAAATGTTTTGGAGACACTGGAAAAGCTGGGCCACCAAGGGGACAAAGCTCCATTGCTTTTAAAATAGCTCATTCATCACTGAGTTTTATTGTGCAACAGTTCAGCCACTGAATTGAAGCCACCCCCACCCTCTGCTTGTGGTACAGGGAACAGAAAGTGTGCTTCTCATGCAGGCCAGTTTTTCAATCTTCAGTTTGGTTTCCATCTTAAAGGTGCTGTAGATGAGGTAGCTTTGTTATGAACATTTATGGGTTTATTTTACCATTCAGAAAAAGAGTTTTCAATTGCTTATTTGTTCAAATTTTTTTTTTTCCCCTTTCTTTGCAGCAAGGCCTGGGTCTGCCTCATTGTTTTTCCACTGATGAGCCCATGCTGTCTCAAGACCTTTCCTTCTTCTTCACATCCAGAGGTCTCCCCAATTTTCTCTTAGAACACTTGCATTGGTAGGGCAATGGGGATCTGAGTTGTAATTGTTATTGCTAATTAAAGGCAAACAATTCAAACCAGTCCTTGCAAAAGGAGGAATCTGCTCACCTATGTTTAACTGCTACATGGCTGTAGCACCTCTCCAATCTTAATTTCCACTTGTGTGACCTGCCTGTAGGTATGGGCACACACATTCCTCTTGCTAACCCAGGCAGGGTATAAGGCTCCTGACATGGTTCTTGAAAATCCAACGTGAGTGAGGACATGCACAGCTGGGGGGTCAATGATTGCCAGGTCTCCCGGAGCATTAGAGGAGCAGTGCTGGAAACAGCCCCGGGGAACATCACTGTTGCAAATGATGAGCTGGCCCCCTCCTTGAAGAGCTCCTTGGGAGAAAATGTTTGTAGGGCTTAAAGGGGAAAATTTCTTGTGCCACCCAAAGCAGCAGCCACGGACAGCACTGAGCTTACCTCCCATCGAAGCTGCTGGGGGGTCACTTCAAAGCTCAGCGTGTGTTAAGGGGCTTCTGAACAGGGACAACTACTTGATGCTAGTGCAAAGAGTGTGGCGCTGGGGTGTGTAAGCCTTGCAGGCTCCCTCTAGTTTACTGCACTTCCTTAGGAGCTGGGAAACAACATTTTCTGCTGGAGTTCCTCCCTGGAGTGACAGCCTGGCTCTGTGTCCATTACTGGGATTCAGGTGTTTGCTTTGGATATCTCCAGTGACATTGGTTAGGCACAAAAATTATGCCACCTGAGACAGGCAAAACCATTAATTTTAGCTATCTTGCCTCAAATATCAAATTCTTTCTGTTTGCTCTTCAAATGATTTTATTTTAGGGCTCTTTTTCCTAAGTCATTTAAAACTAGGAAAACCAGCAACTTGCTGTAATTAAACCGGGACCGCGGTACCACTCACAAGGTCTCGGTTACTCGCTGTGCCTGTTCAGCGCGCCGGGCGGCAGCAGGGAGTGCATCAGCAGCCAAAGGTTACCCCCTGCAGTACATCCACAGCTACTGCAAGTGTAACGCGAGCGGGATCTCATTTATCGGCGTGGATTTTCACGTTCAAAGAAATAAAAGGAGTCAGAAAAGAAAAAAAAAGGAAGTTTATTTCTCTAAAAATCCGAGTCAGTTCTACGCACTTCAGCAAGCACAGGCGGGCTTGTCAGCGGCATGAAGGCATCGGCAATTACTGGCACTTTTCTTCTTCATGGGACACAACTGGGAGATGCGTTAGGCCAAGGATTGTGGTATAGCGACTAAACCCATAGGTCGGCTCCACGCACAGTTTTGCCCTTCACCCATGACCAAGCTAAAAGTTTCCGTGGTTCGAGGGACTTCTGAGGAAATCCATGGGGAAACATGCTGGGGGATGCTGAGCCCGAGGACAGGCCTGAAAATCAAACTGTTGGAGGCGGTGGGGTATTTTTGGGAAGCATTTCATTGATTTTCTATTCTTGTAATATTCACATCTCCAGCTGCACCCAGGACAGAGGGACCTTCATGTAATCCAGAGCAGGAGCTCTTGCTCTCTCGAGGACATGTGTGTCAGCATGTCCTGAAGCCATTCGGACTTGCTGTTGCAGCAGACTTGCCAAATTTGAGCAAATTCAGCTGAATGTATTACACAGAGGTCACAGCTGAAGTGTCCTTTCCAGTTTTACCTGGTTACAGCCTTTTCCAAAGGAAATTGAGCTCTTGGAGAATGTGCTGGCCTTGCACATCACTTACACCAAGGTCTGCCCATCCTGCTACAGTGGCATCTACCCCAGTATATGGACATGCCCCATTTTTGGGATTCAGAAGGGCTTGGCCAGAAGTTGGCAGGGGTTCATGAAGCAGTTGAGGTGCTTTGTCCCCCTCTAACATACACATACAGACCCCTTCAGCTCTTAGCTGGCTGCTGGCACAGGCCTCAGCATGGCACAGCCTGTGTTTTCTCATGTGAAATTCAATAAATTCAGCATTTTAAGGACATTGGCATAATCAGGGTTTTCAATCTTCTCCTTCATTGCCTTCTAATATACCCTCCTAACAATTAACTCTGTGTTTTGGGAGAAGGCCAAATGCAGGGTAAAAGACTTCGTTTTTCTTTCCCATAATTAAATGTTGTGTTTGCTGCTGTCTCTCCCACTTGATAAAGTGTCCGTGCATGGTCTAAAATGCTGGTGAATTAGCATAAGGTCTGTCAGGATTTGACCAATATTCTCCCTCCTGCGGCATCTGTGCAGCTCACAAAGAGCAGTGTTGTCTGGCTGTGGGGCCTTGGAAATGGGCCATTCCCCCAGTCTTTCACAGGGGTACAGGCACAGGCTGGGGGAGTGCTGTGATTCTCTGTGCCCACCTCCCCTAACTTGAAGCAGCTGTACCTGGGGGTGGAGCCTGTGGCTCCCTGCGTGGCATTGTGGCTGCGCCTGGTTTGCTCCTGCAGGAAACTTCTTGGATGTCAAAGGAAACAGCTTTTTACTGCAGTTCTGTAAAAACCAATTGCAAAAGCTCTCCATCCTTGCTGCAGGCTAATTGTGGCAGCCAGCTGATGAAAGAGCCCTTTTCTAAATTACATTTGAAGGCATATTGGAGAAACATTCCCCAGGCCAGACTCTGGCAACACCTACAGCTACAGCACTGCAAATGATGGCAAAAAATTATCTCAGGGGGTCCCCGTTATGTGCTGGGAAGTGAGATAAGTATAATAACTTTCTACCAGTTCAGGATGAGCTGGAGGTGAACTGATGGCTGAGGCCCTCACCACAAGATAAGGACTGTGGTTACCCTGGCCGGCAGCCCTGTCCTTGAGAATGGCTCATCCTCGCTCAAAGCATTTGCCCAAAAAGCATTTGCTGAAGCTAGTGTTCCTGTTGCCCCTGTTGTCACATCTCCCAAGGTTATTTTGTACCACCAAGCTCCACATAGAAGGTGCTGGCAAATACCTGGGTGGTATGGCATTTCTGCTCAGCTTTTTGGCACAGCCCCAGCTCCCAACAGCAGTGTGCCTCTGTCTTCATCACATCCTGCAGTACCCAGCCCTGTTCTTTACCCTCCAGAATGTTCCTGGAGCCTTCTTCCCCCACTGTCCTCATTCGTTTGCTTGGTTCTTTAATTTTCATAAGTCTTCATTTTTCACAACTTCTCTTTGATTACTAAGTTCATAAATAGTCCTTTTGGTATAGATGACCCATCTTCCTTGTGAGTCATTATAAGTTGGGAAAAGACTAGCAGTGAAGGGAACAGGGCTGGCAGATAAATCTGGGATGTACGTAGCTATAAGTCCCAAGCCAGGAGGTACCTCTGCTCTTTGAGGAGGGACCTTGCTGGGTGGGATCTCCAATTACTGTTGTTTCCCCACCTCCTCCCACATCCCTCTCTATGTCCTCTGGATAAACAGCCACAGAAAGAGAGCCTTTGTTTCCAGCAGCTTTGGGGAATGGCTCGTGGTGGTACAGATAACCCTGCCTGCAAGCAAGCAGAAGGGCTGCAGTACAACCGGGTGGGTACACAATGAATTATTCACCAGCTGTTTCCTCTCCTTTCAAAACCAGGGGCCAGAAGTGGTGCATGTGAGATGTGTAATCAACCACACAGGAGTTTGAGCTTGCAAGGGTGCTTGAAAGCTTGCAAGGACTGCTTGCTGGGTATGCAGTCCATCCTGGTCACAGGGACCTAGTTTGTGTCTGGACCTGCATGGTGTTTGACTGTGAGTGGCCAACGAATATGTTTTCTTTGCTCTCTGGATGCCTGATGAAGACCTGAAAACCTGATTTACAGAAGTGCCAGGTGCCCACGGCTTTGCGAGATGTTAGCAGGAGTGATGCCTTGAATGTGCAGAGGGTCACAGTGCCTCAAGCAGTGACGACTCGTGTCTTGGGGCTTTCTGCTTGAGCCCCTGCAATTAATGGTTGTCTGGAGCCTCTCCTTTGCATGCCCCAGGCCCTATGGTGGGGACAGCAACAGCCCTCCACTCCTTTGGGCTGCAGTTAAAGCAGATGCTTTCACATTGCTGGAGCACTGGGCTGCATTGGCAAGGTGCTCTGGAGAAAAGCCCATGACAAGAAAATACAGGTCCTGAGTCCAGCACTGGGAAGAATGATGTTGAGCTCATGCTAAGCAAGTACTGCTCAGTCTAAGGGCTCTGTGGTTTTATTTCTGCCTTTGGCTGAAAGCTGTTGGCAAAAGTGTAAATAAAAAGCATTTCTGGCTTGTTTTTTTATTTTTTTCCTTCGACCTGGCTATTCCAATTGCCATGAAAAATATGTCCAGGGTTTTTTTATGACCTCTCACAAGCTCTGTGTTAGCCTCCACTCCCCAGGGCCCACAAAATAAATGGGCAGAAACACCATAAAAATGAATGAAATCCCCAGACAGCCAGTTCACATTCTGGCTGATTATTAAGCATTAAAAAGAAATTCCTCTTCTTCCATAATATGTGATTGTTTATGAACCTGTAACTCATTTTAAGGTATTTGAAACAGCCTTATAGTAGAATGACCTTTTAGAAATAAAGCCTTACAATGAGGCACAGATGACTGCACTAAAGGGCAAGAACAGAGCAGATGTGAAACATTTTATATATTTTAATATATTCAGAAAAGTTTTACCTAGAAAACTTAGAGGTTTCTAAGAAAATAAAGGTAAAACGGTTCTTTTATTTCATGTTTTTCTCTTTAAATAATAAGAGTATTTGTCTCCTAGGCACAGTGCTTTGAAAATGTGGCCCATGAGGGCAAGTCCTACCTGATCCT
Source organism: Forpus xanthops (assembly GCA_032466535.1). Taxonomy (NCBI): domain Eukaryota; kingdom Metazoa; phylum Chordata; class Aves; order Psittaciformes; family Psittacidae; genus Forpus; species Forpus xanthops. The sequence continues at coordinate 39,927 of JASSUY010031958.1, read as the reverse complement.
CTGGTCCTGTTAGATGTGGGCAGTGGGAAGTGCCTTCCACCCTCCCGGTTTGCATGCTGACAAGAAGTAGAGACAGGTCCAGCCATTCCCCATCTCCAGCCAGGTTCTATTCTAAAAAGAGCAAAGTTCTGGATTCTCCTTCATCACTGGTGCCCTTCTGCTCCCAAGTGTACCTTTGTCATTAAACCAGAGGGTGGCCCCAGGCTTTCCTGTGGTCTGGAAAGAGGGGAAAAGGGAGCCAGTCTACCAAGGGAAGGTAGAAACAGCTGAGCTGGTAAGAGGAAGCTGGCTGTGCTCAGGCTCTGGCATCCATGCCCTCTGCGAGTGCTTTGGAGGGGGCATTAAAATGCGTCTGCCTCTTAAGTGGAGACTGAGCTGGCCTCAAAGCAGGGCTGAGCTCGTGCTGCTGCCGATGACGAGGGGGTGCACTATGACAACCTACATGACTAAGTTCCCAGCAGTGGGTACAGCGAAGTGTTGCCAGATGATGACACTTCACACAGTCCCAGGGATGTTTTTAGATTCATCTATTAATAACTCCCTATGTTTTAATTTCTAGGAACATAAATATGTATCCCCAAATGCTCCCAATCGTCACAGCCCTCATCAGGCTGGCAGTTGGTAAATCAGAGACTGATTTAAATTCTGTCCAAAGTGAAGCTTTGTGATTGATTAGCATGGCCAGAGCCATCCTCACCTCACTTCTATGCCAAAATCCTGGGTGCACGTGCTCATTACAGTGACAGGCTGGAAATAAAGCTCTGGAGAAAGGCTGCAGGAGCTGGGCCAGTCCTGGAGCAGGCTGGCATAACTTCAACTGATTTGAATGTGAATTGCGCCCATTTAGGCCAGGCCCGGAATTTGCCCCTGGCATGGGCTGGCTCTCTGCAGCTTCACTAAACCGGGTCATTTATGCTCCAAAATGCTGTTTGTGAGAGAAGAGCTGAGAAAAAACAGGTCGTGGTGCCAGCCTGAGCTGTGGTTTTGCCTGTGAAAAACTGACTAATAAATATGATTGATTCTTTTTTTTTGTGCTTTATCTTAGATTTTAACTTTTGTTAAGAATTAGTTAGTGAGTGCCTACAGATGTGTGTGCATGGGATGCAAATGCATAAACTCCCACTCATGAACACACACTGTGCTGGCTGATTATAGTAGAAATGTTTTGTTTCTGGATTTAAACTGTCTCCAGATTTAGTACTTTTGGGGTTGAGATTTGTCATGCTGTACACAGGTCTGCTGAGATGCCCAGTGTAAAGGTTGGGTTTGATCTGGTTGCTGCCAGTTTCTTGGATGATTTGGGATCTAGGCTTTGTCACATACACCTGTCTCTGGCCCCAAAAGTCTCTTTGGGTTCTGGACTACCCAATCTTCTGCTTTTGGGGTACATGAGTATGCTGGTAGGACCACCCCAGACTGGAGATCAGCATTTCCACTTCCTCCAAGGGTTACTTTGTAGTATCTTTTAGCCATTGGGTGACTAAATTAAGATGTTCAACCTAGTGGCAGCATAGGAAGGACATCAGCATCCTCATTGGTGAGAATACACATGTGCATGTGTACACAAGACCAAACACAGTGAAATGTCTATCAAGAATATATTTGCAGGTGACAAGTTAGATCTGCTGAGGCAAGAGCATCCTCAGTCCCTCGGTGGCTGGCAGGACCGCATCCCTGTGCTCAGCACTGCCTCTCCATTCTCTGGCAACTTCAAAATCACCCAGGGTGAGCTGAGTGCTGCCTCCCCTCCAGCTCAGCATGGATCTGCCAGCCTGAAATATCACCCTGAGTCATTATCTGTGAGAAATGCAGCTCTTCCTGGGATCAAAGACAGCAACCAGCATTGAAAAAGACTTACCAGAGCTTTGATTCTGCCCTCACTGTTCGGGGCAGGACAGCCACCCCCAGGAGCAACAGAAAGCCATACCCTCAACTATCCTATGCTTTGCTCCAGAAGCAAATGGTACTTCTGGGCAACCCCCTGGCTGCTTATGAAAGTATTAATAGTTTAAAGTCCCCTATCTGGACCAAGGTAAAACAAACCACTACTTAGGAAGCCCATATTCTAGTCACTCACATCAGAATTATTTTAGGACAAAGAGCCGCGGCATTTGCAGTCTGGTGTGACACTCTTTGCATGTATTAATTTGGGCTTGTTGCTGGGGAGACTTTCTGGAGAAAGGAATGGTGGGAAGAGAAACTATGTACAGAAAGCAGAGAAGGAAACTGGAAAGTGAAGGTCTTTCCCCCCTGCAGTGTTAGAACCAGCATTCTACCTGGAAATGGTCTCCACCAGCGGTGGTGAAATGTCTTTGTCTAGATCTCCGTGCTTGAGCACAGAACTGGAGAGAAGAGCAGTTTTAGCCCCAAAACTGGAAATAAGAGTGTGAAATTATGCTCTCCTGCTGCAAAATGTGGCAGCCACATCACCTTATGTGGAGGTACCCAAAAGCCTAGTGCAGTGAAGAGCAAAGTGTGGCTGTAGTGATCCAACTGCTTATTGAGCTGGGGAGGGCCTGAAATCAACTGATTTGGTAACAGCATGTTTGTGTCTTGTAATCCTGTGTTAGCCTTTAAAATGCTAAATCAGGAGTGAAATCCAGATTTTTCTCACTGGGTTTAGTTCAGCCTTTCCAATTGGGATAACATAGCGGAATGACACATTCATGGGAGTTGTTACTTTTCATCCAATTTGATTTCCTTATTTGTCTTGAATAGCTGAGGACTTTCCAACAAAATAGGTTTTAGCTCTGCAGGCTGCTCAGAGCAGATATTAATGAACCATGGATAATGTTACATAGAGCATCTCAGAAATGAGAGGGTGTACCTCAAACCCAGCCTGCAAGCCCCTGGGCTACAGACCATCAGACTACCTATTTTAGCACCAGTTTTCCCAAGCAGGATAGAGGCTGTATGAAACAATCAAGGGGCTAAAAAGCTCCATTAAAGAACAAGTGCAAACCTCAGGGCAGAACATACACTGTGCTGAACTGAATGGCACTGGTTTGGAGGCTACTGGTACACAGGGATCAGTGGGAGATGATGTTTCCTAATGTTCAGCCCCCATGTGCAAAGGCTATTGCAGGATGTATGACTCATACTTAATGGGCTTTCAACTGTTTTTGTTAATGTTGCTGTCCCACATGGCTTGGGAAAGGCCATCAGGAGAGATCCCATGGTGGGCAGCCCATGCGCAGCCACAGCAGCCCTGGAGGGAGGTTGTTCGAGGGGAGGGCAATAGGCTCAGGGGCCATATCCACCCTTGCCTGCCTGACTTGGTCCAAGAGGCATCCTTTTTCTGAGGTGGGAGACAGGCATTGTGTGCACTGGGAGAATTTTTTTGGGAATACTTTGCCATTGGGGAAATCCCTCTGGTTTCTGCAGCCAGCTGTGGGATAGCCTTCCTAGCAAATGAGGGCTTCCCAACCCTCAGATGGAGGCATCCTGTGTGCAGTGCTGTGAAATCGGATCTGTTTTTTTGCTGTGACACAGATCTCATTTTACCTGCCTGTTTCCTACCCACCAGGAACTCAAGGAGCCAGCTGTGTCTCACGTTAAACCCTTGTTGGTGTTTTCACAGCTTCTAGTTGCAGATCTGAGTGCACAGATGGCTAACAGCTTCCAAGAACCCCTCCATGCATACTGTCTTCTCTGTCCTTTGTGAAACAGAGACGTATGAACAGAAAAGGAAATTGAGTAAGTGACAATGATGACAGAGTCCATCACAAACTGACTGAACCAGCAAACTCTGTTTTCAGTTACTTACATTCACAAAACAAATCTTCAGGGTTGAATTTTTCTTGCTCAGTTCCCATTGGTTGCTCAAACACACACAGTACCTTGCAAATACAGATTTCTACCTCGTGTGTAAAAGCAGTGAGATGAATAGTTTTAGCACAGCTGACACTTGTAATGGTGCTCTGGTTTCAAACACTCAAAGATCCCTTTAGAGTCCCAGGTCCTTGTTCCTGGGATTAGAATCAAAACTTAGCTTTTATTTGATTTTAAATTCTAGTCCAGCTCTCAAGTTCTAGCCAATAATTTTGCCCTAGAAGGACTTAGGAAAATGAAGAAATGAAATGACACTTTCAGATGCATTGTATTTGAGATCGCTGATGAGTTTTACATTAGATTATTGGAGCCCAGTGTTATCTTCAAGTGTTGTAATCACAGTTGATAATGCCAAAATAGGCTGCTCAAGATAAGGCCCATTTTAAACAAAGAGTATGTAAGAAGTGGACCAATATTAAAACCTCTTGGGGAAAAACCCCAACAAACTGTAAGACAAATGAAATATGATTTCTGCCTGGTTCCACAGGATGCTGCATAGCATGGACCCAGAGCACCTTATTTGCTTTCAACCACTTCTACACCACCAATGCCCAGATACTCACAAAAACCACTGGGGCTGCTAAATCTCTCACCAAGTGGGTTGTTAAAGCTTTCATTTAAACATAACCCCCACCCCAGTAACCTACAGCTCTTACAGACTGGTCTTCAGGTGTTTACTGTCAGCTATTCATGCTAGATACAAGGGCACCTAGAAGCTGGGGAGACTGGTTTGCGAATCCCAGAGAGGAGCTGCTGCTTTGGGGCATAGCTCTTTGCTGGTATGTTCAGTCCTGGGGTTTGGGCTGGAGGGAAGCTAGTTTTGTTAAGCTTTCTGCTGGGGGCTGAGCAGTGCCTGAAGGGAGCCTTCCTCTGCTTTTGAAAATGAAGATGGGCTCTTGCTTCCCTGGAGTGTGGAAGACTTGGCTGGGGGCTAGAGGAGGTTTTGAAGTGTGGAGAAGTGGAGTGTGTGCAATGTTCCAGGGTTGGAGATTTCTGTATGCCTTAATGGTGTCCATTGTGAGCTGCTCCCTGACAAGGGAAAACTTGCCCATCTAAGTTATTCAGAGCTAGCACACAAGGAGGAGGTAGGTCCTGGGGAGCAGTTTGTAGTGTGAGGCTGGAGGAAGGTAAGTCTGCAAGCGACTGCCTTCAGGGGACATCTCTCAAAGGTCCCCCATGATAACCAGTAAGTGCTTTCAGAAGTTGATGACATATGCAGGAGCAATAGCCACTGCACTGGCTTCGAGTCTTCTTGTCCAAAGTACTTCTTTCAGGGAAGTATTGTCTTGCTGTTTTGGATGTATCAGTATTAGGCTGATTTGTGGCTGGGTCTGGCCCTTCCAACAGTGGCTGAATATTAACAGCTGAAGGCTTAACAGTGATATGCTTAGTGTAATAAGATCAATTATTTTAAATGCCTTGATTAAGAGCCCTAGGGACTGGAATCCTCCCTGTCCCTGGGGCACCAGCAGGCGCCCTGGCACTGGTGGGTTTCCCCTCCAGCAGTTGCCAGTGTTGTACACCTCACTACCGAATCCAGCCCTGTGTCCAGCCTGCTTTTAAGTGCAAAACGTTATTCTGTTCTGTCACTATTACCCTTTGCTCCTGGTTGTGGTTGCATCAGTGACTCTTCTGATGTGGGTTTCAGCTCTTAGAGCTGGATGACCGTTGCTGAGTTGCTTCATCCTGGCTGGGAAACAGGCTGTATAAGAGGATGCTTCTAATGTGGGGCTCTGAGATGCAGATCTTAGCATCTGAGTGGCTTGCATGAGCAGTGGTGCTACCAAGAGCATGTGCATTGCAAAATTAGCCTTGTATTTAGCTGTGCTGCGTGTTTTATGTTTCAATGCTGAGAAGGGGCTCAGAGCAAGGTAGGAAGGAAAAATTTAAGTTTGCTGTTAAAGTACATTCCACTAAATGTCTTCATCCATATATTCAAACTGTACCAGAGGCGCAGGCCAGAAATTTGGAAGAAAATTCAATCTGAATGTCAAACCAGTGATTCCCTGGAGGGAAGTTTTTTCAACTTGTCTGATTCCCCAAGGAGACAGTATTCCCATAGACCTAATTTTGTAACTAATGATCAGATGAAGTAAGGTTTTATCGATGGTTTAGAAGACTTAACTGACACTAGCTGAATGTAGATGGGATTTGTCATTAGTAATAAATGACAGAAGTGTTAGAAACTCCTCTACTGAATGTGATTTCTTCACTGAAAATGAACTTGTACATAAACCACTTTACCTCTCAATCTGTGAGGTTGGTAAAAGATGATTATGTTCTCTTAACCTGCACTGAAGGACATTCTACCTTTCTATAGCATTTGCCTTTTATTTGTAGACCTTTTACAGAAGGAAGTTGTCATGATGTGAGCGAGAGACAGAGAAGTTGCCAAATGTCTTGGAAACACAGGCAGCTACTTCTGGGAAAGCGGATGGCTAAAGGCTAACAGGAAGGCAACTGCTTGATTCCAAATTTAGATTAAATGTCCCAAACAGTGTAAATCTGCTGAATTCCTTCTGTGTCTATTCAGGTCTCTTAAAAGTCTTCCACTTGGGATACTGTGTCTCAGGGTATTTGGAGGCAAATGCTATCCCCATTTGCAGTAGCAGAAAGGCTGAACAGATCAGGGATTATTTATCCTTTATTATTGGCATGTGTTGGAAGATACATGAAGACTTTGATGTGCTCTGCCCTAGGCAGTGGAGGAATGCAGAGAGCCCAGCAGCTTTGGGCTGGGATGGGTGAAGAAGCTGGGGAGAGTGGGCTGGGGAAGGAAGGGGTGCTGTTGTGGAGAGGGTAGTCCTGCTCCTCCCATGGCTGGACTTTTCTGCCTCTTTCCTTGCTCAGCAGGTGTAGATGCGCTGGTCCAGCAATATGAACCATTGTTGTGACTGTAATGGATCAGCCATGTGCGTGGCTGTCCCCAAAGGGCACAGCATTCATCAGGGATCAATACTGAATGAGGAACCTAGAGGGTCAAATTCCTCTGCTTTTCCTTCAAACTTTAGCAATGGGAGGCAGTGCCACTGCCAAAAGGCAAGAGTTGTAATGGGCCTAAGAAGGAGAAAAATAACTGTTACAGCTGAACCCAGGACAGCTAGCCAGAGGACTGACATTCAGTTCCCAGCATGGCAAGGGAGCCATCAGAAATGGGAAAGTGCTTTAAAGAAGCCATTGCCATGTGGATGTTTGGCGGGGGGGGGGGGGAGGGCTTGGGTAAATATGTGAGAAAGGAGTAAAACTGGAAAAAGAGTGGAAAAGAGAAGGCTCTGACTAATGAGCCTGTGTCTAAGGGGCATGTGAAATGTGCTGCGGAGTCCAAGAGTATATCTTCACCAAGGATGGGTGATCAGCTGCATCCTCCTGCACAACATCTGCTCCCCTTTGAAATAAAAAGATTAATTAGGATTGATTGATTAGTAAGGCATACTATAGATAGGTGTAGGAAGGTATTATAAATAAGGTATGTGCTGTCTGAGTGAAGATTGTTTAGCCTTGTGAGCCATGCAGGCATCACAGGTACTCAGGAGAAATTATGGAAATGCTGATTGTCAGCAGAGCAGGGAATGCTGGGGAAAAATGAGTGCTTTTTGCCTCCATAGTTACTCTCTTAGCGCAGACAGTAGGGCTGTTACCCACTGACCCAGGCTCGAAGGAAGGAGCCTTGGTTTTGATGCTATTCTGGATGTGACTTGCAAGAGCTGGGTGCACATCTGGTGGCAGGATATCACCTGTATGGATTTGATATCTGAGCCAAGGTTGTAAGGAGCAGAAAAGAAACAACCCAAAATGCAGCTATGGACACCATGTGCCTGACCTTCATTGATTGTTGGTGGCATAGGGACACCCGAAACTCCTGCATGGAGGGATGCTGGCTAACTGTAATGGTGTGAACCTTCATGGTTGAGGCAGACCAAAAGAGAGACTTTTGCTGCTCTCTGCATGTGGGTCCCAGATTCTGTGTCCTGCTGGGGTGCAGTGACCTACCCTGTTTGCTGACTAGGTACCACTGGCTGGGAGACATGAGGATCTACATCCTCAAGATGTAGGATGAAGAGAAGGGGTGAGTGCCCATGGGGGGGCACCAGCCCTGTGAACCAGTCAGCATCTGAGCCTGGATGAGCTTCTCCCTCTGCAAATGCTTGTGCTGGATGACTGTGCTGAAGTCACGTGGTGGCAGCCGTCCAGCCCCACAAACCACAAAGCAACAGAAACTTTAAACAGAAGTTAAGGGGAGGTCTGCAAAAGGCCCAAGTACTCCGGTTGGCTCCAAGACTGAGTGTACAATGCCCTGACCCAGTGGGGCCCCGAGCTCCTGGTGTGGCTGGTGTGATATTGTAGGGTGAGTGAAACCTGCCAGGGAGCTCAGGGTGAAGCTGGTCTATGCTGACCGGTAAGGAAGAAATAGTCATGTTTCTCTTTAACTATTTTTAGGTGGAAGGGTAGCATGAAAGCCCAATTTTCCTCTCACATGTGCTATTTTCCAAGTCCTGGCAAGAGCCTGGCTTGTGCCAGTGCAGTGAAAGAGCTGTCTCAATGTTAGCCTGACTGCCTCTGCCAAACCCCTCAGTTATTGCAGTGAGCATACCAGGTCTTTCACTGGTCCTCCTATACCTGATTTGGAGTCAGTTGCCAAAGCAATCCTTGGGAAGGTGGGCAGCTTTTGTAGTGGTTGCTGATGCCTCTGTGGCTGTTCTTGAAGCTTTTGCTGTGGCTCTACCCTGCTGGGGCTGGATTCAAGGACTCACACTGAATCCACTGCTGCAAAAAGGAGCTGCTCCAGCCACCCCTGAGCTTTGGGGGGTGCTTGTGGCTGAGGTCCTCGGGGCATAGGGTGTCATGCTTACCAGTGACAAGGCCAGCAGCTCCCATCTCTGCTGCACGTTTGTCAGAAGTGATGGGCTGCTGTCCTGATAATCCACAGGTCCTGTAAGATGCTTTGACATCTTCTCGCAACTGAGGATGTTCTCCCATTAGGAGTCAGTGCAGGAGCAATGCCATTTAGCCTGCTGGCAGGCTGAAGGAGCTTGCAGGGATCACTTTGTACCAACCTGCCACCTTGGTTGAATAGTTGGAGTGTTTCCCTCTCAGAAACATCTGAGTTTTAGAGGTCGGTAACTGCTCACTTAAATCCCTCCCTTCCAAGAGCACAGACATCTCTTGTTGTTTGTCTGTAGGCAATGCAGCAGCCTGTGGATAGAGAAGGCTTCACCCTGGGCGCAGAGGGAAACCAGATGGGATACAAAAGGCCCTGGCCTTGTCTCACGGACGGCTGTAAACTGTGCTCATCAGCCCTGTAAAGCCTGCTTTGCTTTTCTCGGGGCTGAGCAGCAAGGGGGGCCGGCGCTTGGCTTTGGGGCTTCCTGTTCCATGGCCAGCAGGCTCCTGCGCTGCGGGGCTTTGGCACATCCCACGGCTGAGAGCTGGGTGCTGGGGCTGCTGCCTGCTGTGTCTTGTCTTCAGAGAGCGGGAGGAGCTTGGTTGGGGCTGCTCTGCTGGGTTTGTGCTTTCTGTTTTAATTCCCCCAGTCGCTGTCGCGGCTGTATGGAGGCGTCTTGTAAATTCAGCTCCACTAGAGGGCAATGTGATCTGGCGTGGGGAAGAGAGACAGCCAGAGAGGTAATGAATGGCACGATGTGCGTGTATGGAGGTGGTGGGGCTGGGCCCGGGCCTGTATTGGGGCTGAGCAAAGAGCTCCGCTCAACCCAGTGTCGGGGTGAGAGAACCTCCCGTATTGCTGCTGACCCACCCGATGAGAGGCTCTCTGGGTGGTGCAGAAACAGGGAAGAACTGGGCAATAAGTAAATGTCACTGAAGTGGGGAGGAAGCCTGAGGTAGCACTGAGCACTTCTGAAATGGCAATGCAAACGGATGGGTGCGGGATGGATGGCATGCACAAGCACGTGTTCGCGCTGCCAGTAGAGGAGCCTGCTCTGGACACATCCTTTTCCCTGGAGATGTCAAGGACAATGGCTCTGCTTTCAGCACTGTTCAGTGTGACAGGAGGTGATAGCGCCTGTTGTCTGCTCTCTTGTTCTTTCCCAGGGTGGGGAAAAGGTGGGTGTAGGGAGCACTATCATAGGGTTTAGGGGATTTATTTTACTTGATATATTCAATATAAGAGAGGGTCATCTTCCTTCCCTGATCTGTGTAAGGTTTGTTATCACGCCACTCAGCTTTCACAATGCATGTGATGCAGTGTGGCTTTAGCTGGGGGCCCAGATAACAGTGAAAAGAGTTTCATTGTGGTTTTTTTTTTTACTTTCTGCCTTTTAAGGGTGTGGAGGTTAGCTGGTGATCTGCACTTCGTTATGTAGGATCAGGCACAATGAAACCTGCAGGAATGGGCCCAGAGGGTAATGGAAGCAGAGCAGGTGACCAACTGTGTGGTGGAGGCTTGGGGGTGTTAGGGCTGGCTGGACAGAGAAGTGAGGGTGGGGAGGTGCCTTCATCAAACTAAAGCTCCAGGCTTTGCCAACAGTGAGGGCAGACCTGGAAGGCGGCTGTGGCTGCTGTGTGATGTGGCTAGCAAGTGCACACGCCTTCAAGTATGGCTTGCTGTCTGTAAGCTGATCACTCCAGTGCCCCTTCCTCTGCAGAGGGTCTTCTTCTAGAGCAAAACACTGGCCTAAATGCTTTCTGTCCCAATTGCTATGGTGGCTCCAGCCAGAGCTAAGGGCTCCCTATGAAAGTGGTGACACCATAGCAGCTGCCTGCCCTGGGGGAAATTGCACCCATTGAAGTTAATGTGGAGCTTGCTGCAAGGTGGCACATCAATAAAAAACAAACGAAGGATTGCTGATTTTGAGTTCTCTCACAGGAAAGTTGACCTCGGGAGATGCTAAAATGCAGCTGTACTGGAGAGTTACCTAATGAAGTTTGACTTCAGTTATTTTAGGTTTTCTTCAATTTTCGGTAGGTGGTCTTCACTGCATTAACACTGTAGTAGCTCTCCTCTGCTTTCCTCCTGGCCAGTACCTTGAGCACAGGCATGTGGGACTTGGTGACATCTTCCAGGAGGCTGACAAGAAAGCAAAGCTCATTCCAGTTCAATACTTTGTCCATTTGTTTTTTGTTCTGTGCTTTATTTTTCTTTATTTTTATCTGCTCCAAATTTGGCAATGCAGAGTTTTCCACTGACACAACTTGGGAGCTTTTGACAGACAGGATTATTTAAGGCTTACAGCTGGAAGAAGTAATTAAGGTTCCACTGAAAATGCAACCTCTCAAGCTAAGGCAAAGGTGCTAAATTTCATCTTAGTTTATAATCTCAGGTTTACCTTTGTAGATACCTGATTCTTTACTGCTGGCTGTGGAAATAGGGTGCTTGAATCCTGCTTTTGTTTCCATGAAGAAGTTGATGAAGGCACAAAGAGCCCATGAAAACACATTTCCTTCCCTTCACAAACCAAAGCCTGTGGCAAGGAGGCATTATTTTTATGTTGGCTGCTAATGTTTAGTATTGGAGGTTCTGGGCAATGCAGGACAGTTCTCAACCTGGAATCCATAGGGAAAGGGTAAGTGGAGGGACATGGCAGCAGAAGGTGCAGTGAGTGCCCTCCATGGCCCTGTGGTTGTTGGGTTCTCAAAGCCTTTGTGGTGGAGGAGGTCATCCCAGTGGGTGATGTTTTAGTTGGTTCTGTGTGTATCGTATGTTGGTGGCAAGTGATGGGAGTGCAGGTAGGTGCTCAAGGAGATGGACGAGGACCAAACTGGCTTCCTTTCTGGGAGCCTGATCCAGGCTGGGTTTGCACCAGCCGTGTGGGGAGCTGGAGGTGATGCAAAGAATCAGACTCACCATGGAAGCCTGATCCTTTCCCAGAGCACATTTCCACCTCCAGCCTTGGCTCCATGCTCTCCCATTCCTACTTCCCATGGGACTGCCAGTGTAACATTTGGACATCTGTCCTCCTCAGCAACCCCCTGGGGCAGGCCTGACCCCAGGGGCCACAGAGCTATGTCAGCAGCCCAGGTGGGCTCACACTGTCCATGGGCTGACATGTCCAGGTGCTGACTACAGCTCCATGTACTGACCCTCCCTTTACAAACATGCCCAGCTCCTTTGTAGCGCAGCAGAGAGGTGAGGAGAAAGCCACCAGGCTGAGAGGAGCTTTATCTGAGCTGGTGTGGAGGATTCATCCCCTGTCCAGGCTTATGAGGGGAAACTCGCTTCCTAAGTGTTCCCCTCATCAACCAGGATGCAGCCTGTCAGGATTTAGAAGTTTGATCTTAAAGGCCTGCTTTTGTGTTCAGCACCTGCCATTGCCTCCCATTGGAATGGGAAGTGTTGGTTGTGAGTTGATGGTGGTAACTTTAACTCCACGTGTCTGTCCCGTTTCCCTACTCTAAATGGAGTAGCTGTGCTCAGCACCTGGCACAGCACAGCAGGGAGCAAATGTTCTAAAAGCTTCAGGGAATGCACACTGCTTCCAGCCCTGAGACCCTCCCAGGCAATTCCTGCTCCAGTTCAGCTATGGCCCTCCGAGCCCTAAATGCGCTACCAGCCCCTTGCCTGGTGGTGGCTATAGGGATGGGAAGCTGCATCTTGCCTGCATCTCCTCAAGAGCAATTTCCATGCCGGAGGGAGTTTATGCTTGGCTTAGAAGGAGGATTTGTAAAACTAACACTACAGCTGCCTGAAAATATGCCCAAATGGAAACGTGCCCAAATTTCTTAAAAATCAATGGAGCACTAAAGTAGTGTGAAATCTTTAGAAAATCAGATGATCAGGGTTTTGTCACAGAGCAGCACTCCACAGATTGGTTTATGTATTTTTTTTTTGTCTCATCATCTCTCCTTTTTCCTGGGAAGAGTGGCCAAAAAAACTGCTGATGCTCAGTGGAAAAAAAAATGAAAAGCAACCATTTTTTGAATGAAGACTTGCTATATATATGCATGTATATGTAAAGGCAGGGACAAACCTTGTTTTGTTTTCTGGAAAAACTTTACTTAGTTAGGTTGCTTGGATGAATCACTGCTGCGAAGAGGAATTGCTGCTGGTCTTGTTCCTATTGCTTACTCTTAAACCAGTACTGCATCTCCAGAATATGTGCTGTTGATCCTGTGTGAAGCCAGTAACTACCTTAAAATTCTCCCTTTTTGGCTGGCCATGGCTGTTGCTGCTGTTTATCAACAAGCATAGTTAAAATGTGCTGCTGCCTTTAGCTTTGTGCCATGATGCAGATTTGTCCAACTTCAGCATCAGGAACTGGATGAGAGGAGAACCACGAGCTTGGTTTACTGGTGCAGTGAATACTTGCTCCTGGGGTCATTGCTGTCACATCCCTCTTGCTGCAGACCTGTGACGCAGCACAAGCTCCCACTGCATGTCCAAACGGGCTAAAAACATTCTGACACATAAACTGTATCAGCTGGCTTGATGCAAGATCAGATAGGGTTTGTCAGGGCTGTTCCAGCTGCATGGTTCATTGGAGATTACCCATCTTCCCACAGCTGGCATGGCCCTGGCATGTAGCACCCAGCTAAGGGCAGTGCTTGGGGTAACTCAGACTCTGTGTGAATGTACCTCACCAGGACCAATTTTGCACTTCAGTAACTTGGTGGTGTACAGGTAAAGCCATAGCCTGAGATGGACATACTCTACTGGTGGAAGAACAATGTTTTAGACAGGCACACAGACCCCAGGCAACTGCCAGTGCGCTCAAGTAACCCAGCCCAGGCAAAGCCCTGCTGTGGCATGGACCAATAGTACCTGGACCCATTGGCTCCTCATGGTTTGAGGAGGGGCTGTGACGAGCTGGAACAAATTCTCTAAAACCTCTCTATGCAGCCTGGTGCTTGCAGCAGTGCGGGTCTGCTAGGACTCTTCTCAGCAAGCCTGTGCTTTGGGTGTCACCTCGGTGGAGTTGACAGTGTGCTCACATGTCTCAACACCTGGTTCTAAAGTTACCTCCTGTAAAAGATGTACCTGCTATCCCCTATAGCCTTTATGGGCAACCTGGAAAGAGACAAAGTCTAGGCATTGTAGGCAGCTTTGGCCAAAACCCAAATGCCTGTGTTTGCCTCCTGCACCTTCAGGTGGATCACACATATGAGCAGCTCTACTGGAGAACTCCTGACTGGCAAATAAGAGATGTCTCAATCTTTTCAAGTTTAAAAAATTATTCTTGAAAGAAAGCTGATTGTCTAGGTGATTGCTGTTCTGCCAGAAAGTTACCTTCCCATGTTTGGTATAGTCAAGCTCCAGCCCAGTAATGGGGTTTTAGTTGCTCTGATAGCGCAGACAAATGATGATAAGGAGGAAAAGATGACAGTGATGTTGAAATGAAACATACTGAGCTGGACCAGTTTTCTTTGCAAGCATTTTGTTTTCTGATGGTTGCAGAAATTTTTGGCTGGGGATCCTACACTGGGACAAATACCCCTGGACAAAGAAGCTCAAGGGCATTTTTAGGAAGGGAAACTTTCTGGCCCAGTTTTGGCAAAAGCACATAGAAGTGTAGAGTGCAAAACAAAGACCCTCTGACTTCTCCCTCCATCTCCTCATCCAGCAATGGGCAGGGTTCCTCAGGAGCTGCAAGCCCTCCTCTCCTCCCTTGACTAGAGCCATCCCAGATACCACATTTTGGCATCTAAATCACAGAATTTGCCAGTGACCTGGGATATTTGGAGACTTGGGAACTTGCCACCAGGATGCAGATCAAGACTTTGTAAGCTCCACTGCTGTTGTCACATACATCCTTGAGGGCAAGTGGCATGAACAGCAGCTCTGACATGTAATGATCCCATGTAGCTCTGTTCTCCTCTGCAGGGTCAGAGGCAGTTGGGGTGCTTGTAATTATGGTGGCTCCTCACTGATGCAGATACATGCATGTAGTGTGGTGCTGCAGCATATTTCTGAGTGCGGGTGTTTTCACATGGCTTGCCAGAGCCCATACATACCTCTGGAAGTGCTGGGTGGCTCTTTATCCCAAGAAGCTATTAAAGGCAGCCTTGGAGGGGAAAAGGCCAAGATGGGAAGGGTAGGAAGTCATGGAAAGGAAGCAAGGGGAAAGGGAAGCAGAGATGATGTTTGCTGAGGGCCTAATTAGCACAACTGAAAAAATTATGATAGGGTGGAGAGAGGCTGACAAGGACAGGAATGCTGTGTATATGGAGGGACTGGCTGATAGAGAGAAACCAGAAGCAGGAGAGGAGCAGGGATGGGGAAATGGGTGGTGGGATGGAGAGGGGGAGTGCAGAAGGATTAATTGTTTTGAGGGACTTCTTCAGCAGAAGAAAACTAGTGTTAAGGCAAATGGAAATATGTGGAAAGTGGAGATGAACTGAGTGAGGAAAATCTGTGCTTCAATATTTCTTCTGTCTTGGGAGAGGAGAAAGTGGTTTCAGGATAGCTGTGCACTTGATTATACCGTGAGGAAAACCTGGACAGTCAAAGCAAGAAAAAGAGGACCAAGGTACACAAGGAACAGGAAAAGAGCAAAGGAACAGAAGCAAATTGTGGAAATATTTACTGCAGTCAGTCTGCAATTGGATTTTTTTCCCCCACTAAGCAGAGTAAAAGAGAGCTCAGTTTCCCTTCTCTCTGGAGCATCCCTGAGGCAACTCTTCTGCTGTTTCTCTGTTGGCTGTGCTGCTGTTGGATTGCATCTGTGCTGTGCACATATGAGCAGAGCTTGAACATGGAGATGGTTTTCATTCCCAGGCTTGCTCTGGGGGCTTCGCTTGCAGTGCTGGGGATGGGCACTGGCTGTGCCTGGGTCTGCAGCCCTGACACCAGGCGCAGGGCTTGGAAAGCTGTGTGGTGGTGGTGCTCTCACTTGTCAGCAGCTGCATCCCAAAGAAGCTAAACCTCTGCAGCAGCATCCCCTGCTCCATCTCCTAGCTGTGTGCCAGGGGAGAGCTCATTTTAATTACTGAGCAATAAACTTTCTCACATCCCCTTTGCAGCCATTGCTGTTGAGCTGTGCTGCAGTGCTCAGGATGCTGAGTTCCTGAGTGCACCTGCAAGGCCCAGACCACACAGCTGGGAAAGAAACTCAAACCAGGGAAAAGGCCAAACCACAGTGTCCATGGTGACCCTTTGGACGTGGCCGTGGTGGGACCATCTCTGCCAGTGGGCAGAGGTAAGTCCAGGGTGCATATTGGTCTCTTGTGTTTCTTGGTTTCTTTTTGCAATACCCACCCTCTGTAACACTGTTTACATGGATGTAACCATGTATAGGGTCTCCATTGCTGTTCTTCCTCAGCTTGTGCAGCAATACTGCTGTGCTGCCTATAAGCTACAGGCAGAGGAAGCTCAGATCTGATTCAAGAGAAAGTTACTGCCTGGACAGTACAGGCTGTGCCCACACCTGATGGCTGGGCACATGCAAAATAGCACTGGTAGCTTGAAAACTGGATAGTAGGAATATTTTTGGGAGTATGTGTTTCAGTTTTTGTAGTTTTGTGGGGTTTTTTTGTAACTTCATTTTATGTATGTGAATTTTTGATAGACCTAGTGAAAATGTTTAAGAGCTTCCACAACACTTAAAACAACCTCTTCACCTTTTCCTTTACTGTAATAGGCTCTTTGGTAAAACAGAATGAGAGCTATCCATGCAGTCCGTTGACAAGTGATCATGGAAAGGTCTTTCTGTGAAGTATAAATAGTTTTCCATTATAATGTACTTCTGGATAGCTTTTGGTTCAGTGTGATGCTTGTACTCAGCAGAGAGGAAAAAATGTCTGTTTAATAGAAGTCACAATCAAAAGAACAACACCATAATATAGGCCCAAATCCTGCTCCTTGCCAGCACCCAAGCAGTTATGCTGGACCAAATGCAACCTGGAGTGAAGTGCCATTCCTACAGAAGTCTCTTAATCAGCTGCAGTGGTATTGTAAACCAGGTGTTGTAAAGCAGGAGTGACTCCAAAAAGGCCTCCTGCATCACCCTTCTGCACTTGTCCTTCAGAGGGTGTTTCTGAAAAGGCAGAAGCATGCTATGAGCTGGGAAAGCAGGGATATGAGTACTCTGTGGTCCTATGTACGCCAGTACCCTGCACAGGACTCTGGCAGCCAAGGAGGATTTGTTCCCTGTACTGTTGCAGCTAGCCTCCAGCAAAGTGATGCTGTTTTGCTGCCCTTGTTGCTTGCCCTTGATGCAAAATGTTTGTGCAAACTTGATTTTTCCTTTGGTGGGGGAAGGAAAAATCCAGGAGTGGGCAAAGCAGAAAGCAAAGTGAATCCTGCCTGAGGACACAAGTGATGGTGATGGCCATGGGTGTTATGAGAAAATCCTTCTGACATGAGCATCTCTACTGTAATATAACTGTGCTTCAGGCAAGGCACAGTCTGATTCTGGCAACAGATAAAGGCTAAGTGAAACTTTTCTTGTTTATTTTTCTTAGCTTTACAGCTCATAACTGGAGTGGTTGGGTTTCCTCCACAACAAATGCAAAAATTCAATGCCATTGAAATGGCTGAAAGCTGAAGAAAATAAAGGCTGAACTCTCTCTTGCTTTTCTAAGAGTTTCAGACAATACTTTGTTTCAGAATTTTTTAAATTTTTATTTAATTTTAATTAAAAGCCTTAATACTGCAGTTCAGTATCAAACCAGGTATCTAATTTCACATCAAATGGAAGTGCTGTAGTAATAATAATTATTACTAATATATAATATAATTAAAGGGACATGCAGAGGACAGAGAACTTTGGAAGGGGAGAGTGCCTGGGTACCCTGGTACCAGCAGCAAGAACACAAGTACATGTGGTGGTCTGTCCCTTTCATTGACAGGGTAAGATCATACAGTTACTGACCTTACAGACAGTGTGGTCCTTCTGTAACGGAATAAGGGAACTACAGTCCCTCCTTTTGTGCCTTTAACAGCAGTTCAAAGCTCTGGATCACACTGTTCCTCTTCCTACTCTCCTTCCAATTACAGGAGGCCAAAGTGAATTTTGCTTGGTGGAAGAATAATCCCAACCCCAAAAATGCAGAAAAATACCAAACTTCCTCTCCCAGCCAAATTAGGTACTGTTTTTTGGTTGTTTTGATTTTGTTTTTTTTTTTTTTTAATAGGGTGACATTTTGAGGAATGCAAACATCATGAGAGAGTGAGCACTGAGAGGGCTGTACCTGGTGTGTGATGAAGTGGAACTATACTGGGTTGCGTGGTTTGACTGTTTTAGCAGCCAGCAGGCAGATGCTGAGGGGTGATGGAATGATGTTGGGATGTACACATAGCCAGTGCTGCCCATAAGGACCAAGTCTGTGATAAGAGCGATGAGTCAGTGAGTACCTGGCCTGTGCTCTCCATGGCACAAGCCAGGAGCAATGACCAGCAGTGGTCTTGCGCTCAGCTCTGCCTGTTGGCTTCACGTTTAACGTTTGTTTCCTGTGTTGTGGTGGATGGGTTCGCAGACAGTGCTTCCTGTCAGACATCAGTCATGGACTGCAGAGAGAGCTGGATCAATAGTCTTGCTGCTGCAATGTCCTTTTGACTCGTGCAGTGTCTCAGTGGACAGATCCCAGTGTTGTACCAGTTGTCCTGGGCTGGAGGTATCAGACTGAGTCCGGCTAGACCTGTCTTGGAAGTTTTCCTATAACATCCCATTATTGGCAACTTCTACTTTGCATCAGACATAGACAATAGACTTGGTGGTGGTGTTCTGCCAGGGGAGAACAGCTATAGATATCTCCCTTATGCAAATCTGTGCAGCCAAGCAAAGAGCACAGCCACTCGGAGGGTGTCAGTGTCCTCTTCTGGGTACCCAAAGACATCTCTGAGTATTTTTTGTTAGGAATCATTGTAACTAAACCACACTTGCTTCACTCTTCCCCTCCACCTTGAGAATAAAGGGGATTTGTAAAGGCCAAAACACACTTCTGCACATTATGGGCTTGAACTGCAAGGTTGCACTTTGGTTGCTCTTTGTTTTTTCCTGGTACCATGATGTTTTTGGAAAACTCAGTTATCATATGAGTTTGGGAGATAAGACCTGAGTTAAAAAAACACCCAGCACTGCAAAACATATGAAGGAGCTATGGGAATTACCTGCCTGAGCCCAGCTGCCCACTGCCTGGCTGTAGCAGTGTCAACGCTGCCCTTGGCCCAGCTTGGCATCAGGAGAGCACTTCCCAATCCTTTATAGCTAAAGGTTGAAGGATTATGTTCAGCCTTTGACTTATCCAGTTCCCTTTCTTCACTTCTTAAGGCAGCATTGCCCTGAGTGAAACCTGCTGGAGGTGACTTGGGCCTGTTTTTTTGCTCTGGCTCTGAGAACTGGTGGTTGACAGCCTCCTGCCTCAAACTGCTGGTCAGACAGCATCCCTCCCAAGCTATGAATGAATAAAAATGGATATGTAGACTGTTTCTGGCCCTATGGAGGGTGTAGGGGAAGGAATCACTGCAGTGCTTTGTTTTTGTTACCTTTGTGAACACACATGGCTACAGGCCAGTATGACAGGACAAAGGCTGCGCATTCTGATCAAAAGCATTCTTAAAAGCAAGAAAAACCTGGGCATTGACGTGAAGAGCAGAGCACTTTACTTCTCAGTTTGCCCCTGAGGTCAACTCTGATACCAGCTGGCCCCCATAGCAGAAGAGTGCCTGGGCTGCCCACCTCTGGTGAAGCTGTGACCCACGGCAGGGTAGATGTTGGAAGCCACCGGCCCCACTGCTGCACAGCCTCTTCCTACTGCCAGAACGTTCTGATATGTCCTGATAATCCTGCCTGTTAAAAATGCTTGATGTAATTAAGGAAAAATGCTATATTTATCTTTTATTCATCTTAACTCAATCTGAAGGAACGGCTTCCATTGCTTGGGGAGGATGTTGTCCAGAAAGGTTAATGATAGAGGATGTTTATATGGGAACAAGTTTCCCAAGGAGGGAGCTGGGCAAAGGAGACGTCACCTCCAGTTGCCATTTTAATTTCCTGGTTTTAGATTATTGGCCTCAGCATTTTAGAGGGAATACAGTAGGACAAGCTGTGTTGGATGTGGTTCTCCACTATCAGGGCGATGTGAAGAGAATAAACTGCTGCCTCTGACCACACTCATGGAGGACAGCATCTGTCATGGACTGGGTGGTCTCATCTCTGGAAAATGCCAGAGGGCCCCTTCAGTTTAACAATGGGGCAGGGGTATCAGCAATATAAGAGACTAGTTCCATTTTTAATGCTGCTGGATGTTGCAGAAATTGCTCCATAGCTCTTCTGCAGAAAGTACTGTGGAGAGGCGGGGACCTAGGCAATTTTGGGGCACAATTCCCTGCATAAAGACACCAGCAATTTGGAAGGTAAGTGTGAGTCAGGGGACTAGAAGGATCATTCCTGCTGCCCATGGTACCAGGCTGAGGTTGAAAATATTGATGGACCAGGGCTGTATTGTTTGTTCCAGTGAGTGTTGTGTTATAAAGGGACTAGCAGATGGATGCTTAACACAAAGGACTGAATTCAGTGCTGACGGGCACCGCATGCAGCTCTTAAGTGGGCAGGTGTGGGGTTCCAGTCAGCTCTCAGTTTGTCCTCAGTGTAGCTGTTATTCTAGTTGGACTATTAGAAGGCATGAGGTTTGCTTTGTTAGTGCGAATGGGATCAGAAATGCCTATACAGGAGACACCGCATGCAAACTAAAGTAATTTTTCAAATTTTCGCAATCTGACTAGTATTTATGGAGGAAAAAAAAGCTCCGGATGATGACTCGTATGCAAAACTTCTGCTAGGTAGCTGCATCCTGCTGTGTCCTGCCCTGACCCTACATGGTTTTCAGCTGTCACCAGCTGTCCCTTGCTCTTTCCTTGCGAACTATGTGAATCAAAACAAGAACAAGTACAGTGTGAAAGTGTGAATGGCCTGTGCTGCAGACCTCCCTTGGGATCCCTCCAAGAACAGAGGCCGGGAGTCAGCAGCTGTAGAGATGTGCCCTGGGCAAGCTCCAGGAGAAGACAACTTGCTCTTCACACCAGCAAACAGCCTCCCACCTGTGTGGCTGAGAGGCACCAAGCTCCTAGCGCTTGCTAGAGCAGCCATTGTGGGGTCAGGGCACAGAAAGGCAGAGCCTGAAGGTCTCTGTGGTGTCCAGAAGGATGGGCTGCACTTCTGGACAAGCAGCCCCAATACTGCTGCTGCTTTGTGCTGAGCTCCCTGCCTTCCTCGTCTCAGGGCAGCCTGGGGCTGGGAAGCTTCTCCCTAACTTTCTTGTGTGATGCATCAGGAAGTCCGTTGTTTCTGCTCAGCCTGGACCTCAGACAAGCTACTAAAAGTCTGGGTCTGGCTGACTGCAAAAGCTGTTACCCAGCTTTTGCTCACTTGGCTTTGTTTTCCTCTCTTTCATGCTGGGTAGGGAGCACATTTGAATCTCCAGCAAATTAGTGCAACATAGGTTTTTAGCAACACCTAACATATTCACCACTCCTGCAGCTAGAAGATGCCAGCAGAACTGTACTGGACTGTAATAACTTGGGGGTGCCTTTATTGTCCCTGTACACCAAGGCTGGAACCAGTAGCCTGCACGCAGTGAGAGCAGCCATTTTCCTCCTTCCTGCTGCAACTGACTCATGCATCCCGTGCTTGTGCTCCCTCTGCCTTTTCCTCTCTGACATGGACCATATATATGCATATATATTTTAATGCGTGGCAGAAGCAATGTCAATCTTACCTTTGGGTGTTTGGGTTTTTTTTTTGTGCATGGCAGTCTTTTGACCTGTCTCCTTGCTCTGCAGCGGAGAGGAAGTTGACTGAATGTTTATTACATTTTGTAGATTACATATGCCCATCTACAGCATATGTTTACAATGAATTTATAGACCCCTATAAAGAGGCTCACAGGCATTATATTTAACTAATGTGGCAGAAATTATATCATTGTAATAACTGCTTGGCCTTTGGAGGTAAAACTCGGTGCCAAGGATTCCCAGATGAATCATGTCCGATAAGAACCAGAAACGACACAGGCCATATATTCTATGGTGAATTTGTTTGGATTGGTACCTTTAGGGTATTCAGCCTTGCCAAGTCTCTGTGGTGCTGACACAGTTTATTACACATTTTCATTTATTAAGAGATTATTTGACTGCAGTTTGTTGTTTTATTGTACAGCAGGTGATAATTTTACACTAAATTAACATTTCTGTTAGGAACAGGCCGAAGAGGCTTCTTGCTATGATGCTAAATACTAAGTAATGGCTTTTATTCATCAAGGGAGTAATTTACTCTCGTGTGAAGGGCTTGAGTATGACTTTCCACCAACTTGTTATTAGTCTGTGTGTGTATGCAGTTCAGGTTAGGGTTAATGGGTCTTGTGCCAATGCAGGCTGCCTCTTAAAAAACGGATATCCATGCTACAATCTCATAGCTCACTGTTTTGAGGCATGATTGTAAAATGGTTTGAGGTTACCAGTTCTGCACATAGGCAGAGAAATGGCCACTGAGGTCTGGAAGTGGGTGATGTTCATCAGGTCAGCTCAGAAGCTCGGCTTTTAGCAGCAGATGAGGTTACAGCTGGGCAGGCAAAAACGTGAAAGCTCCTAGCACAGCTCGATTCTTTGGTAAAATAAAAAGACACTGTTTTCCTTCCTGGATTAAATATTTGTTATTTCAACCAAAGAAATAATTCAACCAGAAAATAATTTTCAAACCTTTTATAAAAACAGAGATAAAAAATGAGCAACAACCACCATACCCCTTTTCCCACAGAAATTAATAACTTTTGAAGGAAAAATATTTATCCAAAAGCCCTTCTTGTCCATTTAAAATAGATTACAGATGAAAATAATTTCCCTGTCCCTTAATGAAGTCCATTATACCAGACTAGTTTCATAGTCTGTCTCACACAGATACCGTCGAGCCAAGCTTTGTACTGGGAGATGGGAATCCCACACCAAATTGAATTGGAGACTGAAGCAGGAACAATTATGGCTGCAAATTATTAAAGCTTTGCTATATTGGAAATTCACAGCATGCGTATAGCGGTAACTTACTATTAAGAAGGACTGCACTACAAAGCTAAAAATAGAGGAAAAAATCAGAACCATATTGCTTTGATCACAATTCTATGTTTAAAGAAAGTAATCATTGGCAAAATTATCTCCTTCCCAACTGTGCTGTGGATTAGCTTTGGTTAATGCTAACATTTCCTTTATACGGAGCACATCAAGGGAAAAAAATGTCAATTAACATCTAGGGCTGTGTAAGTAATTCATAGTAAATAATTTACTCGAGGAAACCCCTGACGCACACATACACTTTCTCACTTATGACTTCCCTGCAAGCAAACTCTGACTTTCAGTACATGATACTGGTGAGCCATAATTTACCAAGCAGTTAGCTTGGTGACGAGTTATGAACTCAAGTTACATGTGTTCTAACTGGACAAGCAGATAAGTGTTATGCTTCTAGCTGCTGAAAGGATGACCAGAGCTCCTAAATTAAGTGTTCAGTGTGGTAGGGTTTTTTTGTTGTTTGTTCTTTTCTTACGATTAGTTATTTCAAATTGTCTCCTGGGGGATATTTTCTAGAGAATAGGAAAAATTACTCCCAGCTATTTTTTCAAGTGTTCCCCAGATCTAAAAGCACTACATGAGCTTGCCTGATTTATCTGGGGGTGTTTGTTACTGGTTGTAGATTAGGGAATGTGAGACTTTGTAAATAGCTGTTTTCTGTTGCTTTTGGGGATGACATTATATTTTTCCCTCATATCCCCAGTCTTCTGGAGCCCATTTTCTACAAAGGGAACATTCAGCAAACTTTCAGCTCATCCTTCCTGTGGGTTTGGGTTGGTTGATTTGTTTCAAGGGCAACAGCAATACCAGCCTATGAAACAAAACTCCCCTGGGCCCCAGGCCTGGGAATTCAGTGTTTGCAAGTGGGAAGCTCTGCCTGTGCATCCCAGCTCAGGTGCAAACAGTTTGGGTGAAAAAACCCTATTCACTTAAGAGCAGAGGAGGTTCCTGGCACCTGCACAGAAGGTATGCTTGAGAACAGATCATTTCCTGGGTAGCTCACAAAAGCTGCTGCTCCTAAAGCCACCAACAAAACAAAAGGTAAGCAGATTTGGGAATCAACAGTGATTCAAACAAATCCTTTGGGCACATTCAACATATCTTTGTGCATAACTGAGAATTTAGATTCATTCCATCCTTTGGAGGATGTTTCAGTAGGTGCACTTTTAGAGGGATGTGATCTTGTGCCTGGTCTGGAACCTGGAGATCCCTTCTGCTCTTGTCTCTGTGACAGCCTGGTGATGTACATCTCTGTGGTTTTTAGGTGGCATGTGACAGCATGACATGAGCTTGTAAAACCCTGAGAGATCCTTAAATGAGGGCTGTCCTACAAGGGCCCACTGAGATTACAAAGTCCTGTTGTGTTCAGACAGTGTTACAAATAATGAGATGAGCTGTCATGAGTGGCATGGGTATCAGCTGCATCATGTCTAGTTTTACATCCAACAAAATTAATAGAATCACTGCTGTTATCATCAGTAAGAATAAAAATTCCTAAAAGGATAAGGCTACAATGGGGCATCCTGTACAAAATGATGCTTGGAAGTTGCACCACAGTATCTGCCATTTTGGTACATTTCTACACATAAAGCATCTTTGCAGCCTGTTCAAGAAACTATAAGTAAAACCTGAGCTGCTGATAACCATTTTACAAATGAAAGCCTTGATTTTTTTTGATGGTGTAAGACTTGAGAATAAAAAAGGGAGAAAAACACAGAGCTGAATAAATTTTATTAGTAGAGTAGATGTGGCAGAATAATTACAGTTTCTGAAAGAGTGTTGGAAACAGCATAAGAAGGCTGGAAAAGAAATAGCATCTTCAATTTTGATTGTCTGTTTGGGGTGATAGTAAAATCAAGAGTGCCATTTCCTGTCTAAAATCCCTATCTCCAATACTAAGGAGCATTAGAGCCTAAATAAGGATTTGAATACAAATGTATTCAGCTCCAGCTCACCACAAAATTAAAGGATCTGTTCCAGGGAATGCAGTGTCTGCATGAAGAGACCCCCCTGCCTTTGAAGCTTAAGTTTTAATTTGGGATTTAAAAAAACCACAGTCGCACAAGGCATTGCAGAAGTCTGACACGGCGTCTTGGAAGAGATCCTGCCTGAGCAGAGCTGGCTTGGAGGTCTCACTGCTTGCCTGCCCCAGAGAGGGAATGCTGCCCTTGGTGATGCTACTGATGCAAGAATGATTCAGCTGTGAATGTGAGAGAAATGCTGAATCCAGGACAGGTGGGGTGGCACACAGGGTGGCTGAGCACCAACAACACTGGTTATAAAGCCAGACACACATGGTTTGGGTTAAAGCTAGCCTCCATCTGTCTAAATGCATCGCAGAATATAGAGAATGTGGGCTTTGCATGGGTAATTTTTTCTTTTTCATTTTGGCATAAGGCAGCCCAGGAGACACATGTATGATGTGTGCATTTTTCTTGAGCTCTTTTAATCAAAAGAGCTTTCTTAGCAGCTCAGATACACTGCGTGACCGCTTGTATTATTGTCAGCATTGTGCAATGTTGTTATTTCGCCAATGCTCTTTCATGTGCAGGCTTGGGTATACTTGGAAGCACCATGCGCAGCTCACTCATTTAGGGGCGTCTGAACTGTGATAAAATTAGGTAGCTTGTAGCTTTACCATCACGCCTTTACTTCCTAGGGTAGACTGAGCTGGCAGTAGGGTCATCTTCAATGGGTGCTCATGGGTGGCCCTATTAAACAAGATGCCTCTGCATTTGGAAATGCTGTGTCCCTGCAGCGGTGATGATGGGGTCCCAGAATGCAGGGGATGCTGTTAGCTGAGCTGCTTTGGAGCTGGGGCTGGCCCACAGCTCCAGCCCAGGGCAGCTGGATTCAGGGTTTATGGTCTCTCTGGCATATTCCCAGGTGGGTGTTGAATACTCAGCAGCAGCAGGAGGGTCTGCCTCAGGGTGACAGTGGGGAATCGCTGCCCAGCCTCACTGATGCTCTGCCAGCTGCCCAGCTGCTCTGTAAGCAATTTTGAGTTTGCATTTGTTTTCATTTATTCCATTACATAAAATATTCAAATTTCAAGGGAAAAAACCTCCAATAAATCAAGCCAAACAAAGCCCCACAAAAGAAAACTTCTCAACACCCAAAGACATTTCCAGAGAATAGTATTTTCTGTTTGCTCCTGCTGGGCAGGCTCTCTGGCCCTTCAGCCTGTGGTGCAGCAGTTTCCATTTTGAGCTCCCATAATCTTGGGTCAGACCTGGGTACAGGAGCCTGTCCAAAACTAAAGACTGGTTTCTGAGTGATGTCACTATGCGTCCCAAGACCGGCAGGGGGTCATGCCAGTATAACCCATATTAGTAGCAGACAACTTCATTTACTCAGAGAGAGAATATGTGCACCACAGCTCAGCTGTGGGCTTGGAGGGCAAGGAAACATTTGGTGAGGGATTGCTGCTTAGTAGACAAATGTCATAATTTTTTCACCTGGGAAAGCTCCATCTTCCCCAAAATGGGGGGATGCCTCATGTGAGCTCCCTCCTGTGACCTCTGGAAAGCATTCTGAGGAGTTTTTTCCTCCTTCAAATAAAGAACTAGCTAAGTTTTCTGTTCCTTTGAGTCCCCATGCTGCCCATTCCCAGAGGCATAACATAGAGCCTAATCACCAACTAGAACAACTGAGGCCTTTATTTTGGTGTAAAGCTGCATGAAGAAAGAAAGTCCCCTGTGTATACAGCTGTAACACTTGCATGATTGTAAGAAAAATGGAGGAATCCACAATGATTTCCAAATCTGCTTTTTTTTCTTCCTATAATGAGTATGATGCATAATTTACACAGGCAAGAAAACATGAAGCTGATTATTTTTTTCTTTGTGTTTGTTTTCATTCAGTTCCAGAAAGGCTGGAACTGCAGATGAGATAAGAGCCCTACCCTTTCCTTGGTGCGGCGAGCACAATATGGAGGATGGAGAGGAACTCCAGGTACAAACATGAGGACCTAGCTGGATCTTCCTATCAGCTATTAGGGGAAAAAAGAAGTCTCCTCTTTCCCGTTTTGAAAAGGAGGAGCATAAAGAGCCATGGTATGAAACACTCAGTGCTCTGGAGGCAATCACAGCCTCAGTCACCGAGACACCTGCCCACACCCAGGATTACGGCAATAAACTGCTGACTACAGCCAGTATTATAAAAATTCCAACCGGGATGTTGTAGGCACATCGCCGAAGCCTCGCTGGGTGATGACATAGTTCCTCTTTGGGTTGACTCATGAGCTGCTCCTGCTGGTTGCTATGAAAGTGGAAAGCACTTAAATGCTGCCTGCCGCAAGTACATTTAATGAAAAGATAGGAAAATCTCAGTATTGTATCTGAATTCAGATTTGACTCTTTCACTTTTGCAGCTGGTGAGCTTTGCCACTTCGACATTCATCAAATTGTTTGTTCGTGGCAGAAGCAACAACAATAAAATTTGTGTGTATAATCTAAAGCAAACAATCTCTACTGTTAATCTGGCCTTCAAGGCCTGAAGTAAACAACCGCATTTCAAGGTACTTCTACTAAGGAAAGAAAAGCATGTCAGGTCCTACTCTTTTTTAAATGAGACAAAATGTTTAACAGACTAAAAGTGCTAACTCCCAAGTTGTTATGGTGAGATAACAGCTCCATTCAGTAGATGATCAGATATTACCTTATTAGAAAATTCTCGCATTGGTCTGGCATGGCTTGTGGTTGAGACATGTTA
Source organism: Forpus xanthops (assembly GCA_032466535.1). NCBI lineage: Eukaryota > Metazoa > Chordata > Aves > Psittaciformes > Psittacidae > Forpus > Forpus xanthops. The sequence continues at coordinate 12,434 of JASSUY010031958.1, read as the reverse complement.
TACTCTTCTTCTGAGCATTTATAATATTCCAGCAGGTTATTTAGTGTAATTGCCATAATTCTCTAATCTGCCCATTTGCATCAGTGTTGTGTGTTGGTTATGACCTGGTTTAGGGTATTTATCTGCGCTGATTTTCAGCAGCTCTCAGGAAAAAAAAGAAAGGATCCTTTCGCCATGTGTGAGTTTGCCACTGTTCCAGGCCGCCTTTTCCGTCACTCACCAGGGGAAGTGAGCCTGGTAGATTTGTGTACTTGAGCCCTTTCTGAGTTAGCAGCACACCAGCATTTGGGCAGAGAGGAAAGTGAGAGGGAAGAGTCTGGATAAAGCCATTAGGGCAGCTGACATGGAGACTGAAGGTGGACCTAGCTCCCCTACCACTGACTCCCGAGCAGGGGCAGTTTACATGGGGATGTACATCTCCTGCTGTGTCTGTTTGCCCTGCTGCATGGATGATTAAATTGCCTGCAAGCTGCTGATGGCAGGAGCTTACAGCCTGGTGGTTTAAGGGAACTAAAATCAGTGCTGATCCACTTTGAAATGTGGCTGTAGGCAGAGAGCTCACTGCAGTAAGAGCCAATGGGACGATGGCAGAGCTCTGCCAGCACAAGTCATCCAGCACTCAAGTCAGCACCAGGCTGCCTTGCACAGCCATGGGATGCCCAAACTGAAATTGCCTGTGGATTTCAAGCAGACCTAGCATTTCACAACACAATCTCTCCCTGTAGTTCACTATGCAGGGCCCATATACGTTTGTGTATTGTATAGCTCCTTCACAGCCTTCAGGACTTTTAAGATGCAATACATGTTTATCTCCATGCAGGATAGACACTAATTAACACTGCTCGTTAATGAGGGCACTATCAACTTGTATAACCTTGAACAACCGAGTTCACGCAGCAATGTATGAATGAGAGGTTAACTGCAGATGACAGCTCATTTCTTTCTGTTCTTCTGCCCAGAATATCCTGCCAATACACACATTATAAATAATGTGCTCTTCTGATGGTAAGGGCAGGCATTTCAGAAGTGAGTGTCACTTCCTCCTTTTAGGAGTGATTACATGACATTTGGGGTTTCAGCCTTAATACTATCTATTGCCTTGGTTGCTGGGATCAGCTGTTTCCCCTCAGGATCTCTACTGCTTGACTGCAGTCCGGTTCTGCTTTCTGAATTAGAAAGTCGAATGTGAAACAGACTAACTTAAAAGCTTACAGAAAAGGGCAAGTGGCATTTTTTTATGTGCCTGAGATGCCTGTGCCCATCTGACTCACAGTTCACGACTCACAGAATGGTATCATTCGTAATTCGTGTAAATGTTCATTTGCTCACCCACCCACAGCCGTGTTATATACTGCTCTTCCATGCAGAATGTTCCACCAGCAATAAAGCCCCGTTAGCATCATGCTATCTTTGCTCTCCCACCCATTATGCCACATCAGTGCTCCTTCTGTGGGAAATATATTTACTTGCTGTGAGGAGCCATCTAGTGAGGGTTTACTGCATGTAAAATCAAAGTAACTATTTCTTTATTGTTTCCAGGCAATACTGAAAGAAAAAGTGCTCTCTTTTTTCTTCTTCCCCCTCCCTCCATGTGCTCCTACTGCACTTGAACTTCAGCTAAAGCAAACGGCTTGAACAGGTGAGGCCGTGTGGACTGAATGCTTATTCTTTTGGCCATTTCTTTACAAAACACAGGGAGCACATGTGCTCACCATCACTCAGCTCTGCTCTTGGGATATCAGCATGGGGTAAGGAAGAGTCATGATGGACCTGCTCTCTGCCCTGGCAAGAGCAAAAGCAACATGACTGGGTGGAGAAAACAGGGAAGGGCCACGCTATGCAGAAGTGAAACGCTTTAAAGCTGGTCGTGTTTTAGTGCGTGGGGAATGGAAGAACAGAGCCAGGCAAAGAAGTGCCCCTTGTCACACAGGCAGCGATGGCATAGCCAGGAGCTTAATTCAATTTTCAGAAAGCTAAGCCAGAGCCTCAGATAAAGGGAGCACCATTTGAATAGTGGGCACTTGTGCGCTTGTTTGCTTTTTTGTTTTGTTCTCTAAAGAACAACGAACTTCAGCACATGAAAATGCAACAGTAGAGTTGGGACTGTCCAGAAATTTGAAGTTACTGCTCCTGGAGTATTAAATGCACAGATGCATTGTAAACCTACATTGTTAAGAATTTTACAGTCTGCAGAAGGTACTGAACACACCAAGTTAAATATTAAGCATTCAGTCAGGGAAATGACAGCAGCTTTTCTACAGGCTTGTGCTGTGCTCTGAAACTACACCCAGTGAGTGTAGCTGGGTGAAGGGAGGGGGTGCAGGGCCAGCATCAGGTTTTTAGGCTATACTCAAGCACTCTACAAGCTAAATCTGAGTGGCTGCAGGCAGTGGGGTCTGTCAAGGTGTGCCTGGGATGCTCCCCAGCAGCGGATATACTGGAGTCTCCATCATGACATTCACTGTGCAGCCTCCTCCAGCCTCTTCAAGCCACTTGGGGTGGGAGTTTGCAAACAAACAAGCAGCTGCATATCACTTTGAGCAGCTTTATGCCGCACTGGCACTGGAGTTATCCTCCCCACCTTGTGTCTGTGTTCTCCCAGTATTGGCTCTCAGTGGGCAGCTTTTCTGCCCCTCAAAAGCTCAGCTCTGTGCTCTCCTGCCTTGCCCTTGGCTCTGCTCCCTAGGCACAACCAGCCAGCTCTTGATGGAAGACTGCTAAGCGTCACCTTCTCTGCAGGGCTGAAAAAAATGGCTGGCACACTGGAGGAGAAGACTCTCAGTCATCTGACACTGTAATACACAATAAACAGGTCAGTAATTTTTCACAGCTACACAGTGTATCAGGATAGGAAAAGTAATCCAACTTTTATAAACAAGCCTTTATTCTACAAAACCCAGACACTCTCAGACACAAAAAAATGCTCCGAATTGTGAATGCCTGTCATTTTACAGTAACTATTCCTTGCTTTTTTTTTTTTTTAATGCAATTAATGATTTTTAGTTCTTTCTTAACAGTAGGAAAATCCCCATTTTTTAGTCAGTGAAAAGTATCTGACTACATCGATGATTAATGGGTTTCATGCAATAGCTGCAACTGAAATTTAAAAAGCAAACAAGCCGAAGAGAGCCAAATGGATTTGTTCTAATGATTTCATTAGGGATTTTTAAAAGTTTGCTTTATATTAGCAGTTTGTTGTCAGAGCGAATTGGCTGAATTCAGTCAAAATGGTTTGTTCTTTGTCTGTCCGTGGTCACCATAGCTACCATTTCAATCAGTTAACATATGCGGTATTATTTTGTTCCTGTCTCTTAAACTCTGTTCACAGATGCTGTCAAGATTTTCCTTTGTACATATCTGATCAGTTCATGCCTGGTTTGGCTCCATGCCTTTTCAGACGAGAGCCTCTGTGATGAGGACAAGGTGGTTAGACACGTGGTGCAGCAATGGAGACAGAAGGAAAAGCTGGGGTGGGGATGACTCCTACTCCTCTACAGCATGGGATCTGTGAGAAATACCTTGGGAAGACCTTGTCAGAGGTGCATATTTTTTCTGGAGAGTAGGTATTCCCTGGATGTGCTGTGGCAGATCCTCAGCTGCCGTAAATTAGCATAAATGCATTCATTTTAGGGAGTTGTCGTGTCTGCTGATGGTCAGGTCCTGTGACGTTGCTCATTACACAGGTTTTGGGTAAGACAACAAGATATGAAGGGAGGCATGACTACAACATTTAAAATAAGTAAGTAATACGATTTCATAGCCTCTATTCTCTTGCTTTCTCCAGTCTTAGAAAAGGTTCAGGTTGTCACTGAGTATGGAGGTGTATCCATTCTGTACAGTGGAGGTGATTTAAATATTTAGTGACCAGATTAGCCACATTTCATGTTCTAATTGGCATTGAGTGGGAAAAAAAAGTCAGTTTTCCCTACTGCTGAATGTGAAGATGATTGATATGGCTTCATTTTTTTCCCAACTGCGAAGCAGGCAGGTAAATGTATTGATGTGAGTATGTATACAACACAGTTTATAGTGGTGAAGCTGTAAGAAAAATCAGTCTGGAAAAGATAAGATTTTCTTTCACAACAGAACTCTCACAGTAGAGTTAAGGTGAGTGTCTCACTTTCTTTTAGTAGTATAAAAGCCTTTGTTTAAAGCTCTTTGGGTCTGATTTTCAGAGCTGTTGAGCACCCTGCTCTTTGATGTCTTTTAACTGGAGATGTAGGTGTTCAGCATATCTGGCAGTTGGGACCCCTGAATAATGCCTGCAGAGAGTGGTTGGAGAAAGTGAGAGAAACGTTATTGTAATGAGGGGATAATTCTGCCTCTTCTTCCTACCTCTCAGCACAGATGAAAGAGTGCCTGTAAGTCATGTTATGTGCACAGAGAAAGGGAATTCTGATTTTCTGGCTCCCCAGGGGCAGGGATGCTCTCCTAGCACGACTCACAGTATGTCACATCTGCATTTCCAGTATAAGGCCCATTTTTAAGGACTCCTAGTTTGGCTATAAAAATTCACTTAGCATACATGAATAGAAACCAAATTGACAAGATAGGCCATAACTGCTCTGAAAGGGCCATTAGTTCCTGTCATATGAAAAATCCACGTTTTACAAAAGCGAGTATTGTTCACATTTGCACAACAGCCTGTAACTGTTCCTTCTAAGTCTTTATAGCCTGTATGGAAATAATAGTTTTCAAAATCACTATTGATACCACAGGCACAGAAACAGCAGGAAGCAGATGCCTGTGCTTGATATTAATTCAGAGTTTTCCAGTGCCTCTGTTCAGGTTCTGATCAGCACAAACTCTAGATTTACACTGATGCAACTGAGAAGAGGAAGACCACGGTATAAAGATTTGGTCTGGTGACTGAAAGTTTGGTGGAAGACTTCTGGTGTCTTAAGAATACCAGCAGTGCAGTGGCTGTGAAAGGGTACCAACAAGTCTCTTGAGAAACCATCTATCCCCTGTGCTCACTGCTGAGGGAGAGGGAGTAGAGGAAACGCATCTGCATTTTGTGCTTTTGGCATTTAATAATGAAAAAGCCTGGGACAAATAGAAAAGACGCTGTTTTTTAAGTAGTGATTTTAAGAGGTATTAAGTCACAGCATTTTCTACTATTGTTTCTTTCAGTTGTTAATTCAGCCATCAGCTGATGCCAAATTGAGGTTTCATCGATATTTTTCTTTCCAGGTTTTCATCTGTTGCAGATTTTCTTTAAATAGAGAGGAACCAGCTTTAACTTCTCTCTCCTCTTCCTGGGATCACTAGCATTTGAGATTTGCAGATTGTATTTGGAATGAATGGAAGAGAAACTGTAAAATCAAAGGTTGGCACTAGAGTCCTGATGAGCTGTGCTATGCCTTAGGGGCGTGTCCATGGAAACACCAGGCCTGAACCTTCTTGTACTGGTTTTACAACAAAGGGAATTTCCAGTGATTTCAGCACAGTGATCTTCAAGTACACCAGAAGGATGTAAGATGATTTTCTCCACTCCCACATGTGCGTATGGACATACTGACCTATATTTTCACTCTGGTACAAAAGTTTACTTGGACCTATGACTACATGTTTTAAGAGCAATTTCAGATGAATTTCTGACAGTTTATTTTCCTGTGGCAATGACAGTGGCCAGAGATCCTGTAGGTTATCCTGGCTGAATTTCCCCAAGATCATCCTATGCCATCCTACCCTCCCACCAGTTGGCCACAGCAACATGGGCCACTGGAAAGCTGCCATCGTGGAGAGTCTGGCGTTGAGGAGTTGTCCTGCTGGACCCAGTTGATGCTTCCTGGCTAGCCTTGCTGCTAGCAGAACCCTCCATAGGTTGAGCCACAGTGCTGAATGAGTAACTACTCCTGGGGAAATCTTCCCTCACTCAGAAGAAGGAAGGGATGGATTATTTAAACATAAACGAAGTGCAAGGGATTGTATTCCTTGCAAAGTTCTTAAATGAGTATCTACTGTTAAACCCACATTTTTGTCCCATTAGGTCTTGTGACAAAGAGCTCCCTGAAGGGATTGTGTGTATTGCTTCTTTAAAATCTCCTGTGAGAAAGATTATATTACTGGACTCCCAATCACCCTGAAAATGATGGCAGCAGCTCCCTGCAACTCCAACTGCTCTCACAGACTTCATCATTGTGTGTTGCCTGCCCTGCTGCCGAGATGGCAATGATAGAGAAATGAAATGAAAGAAGCTTATAAAATGAGAGTGGTATCTTCCTAAGTAAGTGCTGTGCAAGCTGCAATTCTCCTTATGATGAAGTGGCTCCTGAAAAAGAAATCTTATTTTCTCTTTTTTTTTTAAGGAGTGATGAATCTCTTCACAACTTGTACTTCTCTTCTGATAAGAACATTTTATACTTAAACACAGAACTGAGGGGAGCAAACCCATCAGCTACCTGAGGCTTTCTACTCTTATTTTGCTATGTGCTGCTTTCTTGTCCTCATGAAGGGAAAAGTGCCTGTCCCACCTCATAGGAGGCTCGGTTCCTGTGAGAAGGCATCAGCTATGGAGGGGTTAACAGCACCAGAGCCTAGCTCCTGTTTCCCCCCTCTCACTGCTGTCCTTCCTCACTTTCTCCTCCCGGGCTCTTACTCAGGGTTCCTCATGAGTGCAGGGTAGGTGGCAGAGAGGCCCTACCTGTCTGGGTGCTGACACCCAGGCGTACCCCCACTCTGGACCCTTGCTGGCTGGGGCGGTGGAGGAGCTGAGGGAGAGCAGGGCTCCTCAGCAGCCTTAAATAAATTAGCTGAGAGAAGCTCCCTGAGGAAAATGAGAGAGGGGAATCCTGTGGGAGCAACACAGAGGGGTGGTGAAGGCCATATGCCCCAGGAGCTGAATCCTTGCTAAGGGGATGCTCACAGCAGCACGTACAGATGGGTGACTCCTGCTTTTTATCAGCTTCATGAACTGTGAAACAGCTCCTAGCATGGGCACTGAAACAAACCCACTGGGGTCTGTGTTCACAGTTTGCTGGGACAAATAGGGTGTTCTCTGCGATTCTGCTTGTGCCAAGATGTCATGCGTTTGTTCCAGTGCTCTCCCTGGCATCACCAGCCTCTACTTGTGCAGGATTTCAGTCCCATCCTCTCCTTTCTCCCAGGGCCAGCTCTTAGTGCCTTCCCTCTGGGCCAGCCAGGAGTCCCACTCCAGGCCAAGACAGGGTTTCCTGTGCTGCCGTGACTCTTCTGGTCATGTCATGCTCACCCCGCAGCTGCAGCAGCCCTTCTGGCTCCTGCTGCTGATCAACCCCAGCTCCCTCTCTGCACCCTCTCACTCCCACCAGTCATCCCCGTATTTTTTCCACTGTCCTCCCACTCTCTACAGGATATGAGCCATTCTCTCCAGTGGGAAATAAAAGTTTGGATTAAAATTTGCTGTATTATTCCTTCTCTTTCAGGCAGCTTTCAGGCTGAAAGGCTCCAAGGACAAATTTCCAAAGGAACAAGAGATTTAGGAAGAGATTTTTAAGGTCTTTTAGTTATATTAAAATGAAATTAGATGCCCCTTAGGATTTCTTCAGCAGAAGGAGGTGGTTTTGAAATTTGCATGTGATGTCTGTTTATGTTTTTTAGGCAACTAGATGCTCCCAGAGATTTGGGTTTTGAACATAAAAGTTCCCTTGAAATCAAAGGGATCCAGGCATCAACTCTTACACATGCCTTCCAAATTCCAGCTAAAATTGTTATCGAACTTGCAGCACAAAATTCTAATGTAAAAGATTATAACCCCGATTTCCACTGCTTTAGCAGGCAGCTTAACACCAGGGCAAAAAAAAACAACCCACAGTGTTAACTGTATAAACATCTTGTTCAAAGGGTAACATTTTCCTGATTAATAGCCTTTCAGTATTAAAAACATTCAGTCTAGAGCATGATTAATTGTCCCTTCTACTAGTGACCAAATGTATGTGTATGTATATATACTGATACATATAAATATACTCATGTAAACACCCAGGCACATTCTCACTAGAGTAAGCATTTTTAGAGCGTCTGTTTTCAAGGAAAATATAATATACATGAGGTGAGAGCTGTTTTTTACAACTCTGGCAAATGGGAAGGGTTTTAGTGCCTGTAACCCTTTGTTGCAAGAACTGGCAGCCTAGGGGATGTGTGGTGAGCATTGTCGTCCTCATGAAAGGCACAAAATACTTACCTGGACAGTGAAGAGATGAATAAAGAGGCAGAAGATGCTTTGCTTTTGATTCAGGGAACAAAGGCTGCTCAGTTGATGGGCATCCTGGCTGTGTTTCTACTTCATCTGTATTTTAGTTGTGGGACTGACAGGGTTAATGACAATAAAAAGTTTTCATTTAAAAGTTGGCAAGGAGAGGTGTTTTTCCCTTGAGAAAGATAACCAAATTTCAATAAATTATTTAAAAAGACAGTCCTGCCTGGTCCAACCTGTTATGCTACAGCAAAAACACAGCAGTGATATCTTTATAAGGAACAGACCTCCCCCC
>JASSUY010031957.1:0-18679 GCA_032466535.1 Forpus xanthops | reverse complement strand
GAGGCACTGGAATGTGTTGCCCAGGGAAGTTGTGAATGCTCCATTGCTGGCGGTGTTCAAGGCCGGGTTGGACATAACCTTGGGAGACATGGTTATTGTGAGGTGACCCTGCCCATAGCAGGGGGGTTGGAACTGGATGACCTTAAAGTCCTTTCCAACCCTAACTATTCTATGATTCTATGATTCTTATGAGGCATAGTTTGGGCTGAGTATTTCCAAATGATAAAATATCCCATCTTAGACAAATGCATGAAAATCTTAGATTTTTTGGAACAACAATGTATATAGGTTAGGGCTTTTTTTGTCCCCAGCAACTGTGGACCAAAGCAACTGAGCATATATTTCTATTACCTACACAGGCTTTTAGTGAAATGATTTGTAGCATATAGAGCAGAATCTTCCCCTGAAGTGGTTACTTATATCAAAGAGCTTTGTGATTAAATTCTTTACCATGAATTTGTATTTTTATAGATTTCTTAATTAGTTCAGTTGTTAACAGTGTGCTGCCAAGATCAGTTGGAAGCTTTAGGACATGCTTTAGATACACCTTGTCCTCTGGCTATACAAACTTGTCTCCAGCATCAGCAGATGAAGCAATGGCGGTGAATTTCCAGAGGGCTGGAATGAGATTAATTCAAGGCTTTTTCTTGAGGGCAGCCCATGAAAAATGGCTATTCTTACAGACAACAGGCTTTTGAGATCCAGCAATTGTGTACTTGGCATGAGCTAAGAAGAGAAACTGCTGCAAAACACAAACAACAGGCAAGAGTTATGACTTCAATGTGCGAATGCTGAGACCTTGTTTCCAAACTGGACTGCCTGTTCCCTTCTCCAGTATGGTGTTTTCCATGGGCATATGAAAACCAGATTTACCAGGCTAGATGCCACCATGTATTAACCTCGCGTGTTTTCCCCTATTTTACAATACATAGCAGTTAGACCAGCTTTATAACTCCAAAAACCTGGTGTGTTGAGAGATAAGCTTTGCCAGTTACTGTAGCTTCTAGGTTTTACCATTGGTGGCAAGATTTGTTTGCTCAGATATGTCTTGCTTGATTTTATATTCCCTGAAAGAGAAGTAATTAGAGCGATAAGTTCTGGCGTCTCTGTTGTTCAAAGGAATGGCAAATAATCCAGATTATTATCTTGGTTATTGATTATTACTCTGTATCCTTTCCAGATCTACTTGAACATCTGGAAGCATTCTCTACTACTATGAGTGTTAATCAGCATCAGGACTGATGTTATTGAAGACTGTGCAAGGCCCTTATCTGATCGGTGCTCTTAGTGATGGGCTCAAAGCTCTAGTGGTCTTGGGCTGAGGAATCAAGCTGACAAACCTCTTTTGGGGCAGAGAGCGGCTCTAAGGTAGAACCTTATCAGCACCTCCAGGTCCAGGTGAAGAGATTGTCCCAGCTTCATCTCCAAAACCGTACAGATGAATGGTGGAAAACAAAACATGACTTGTTGAGGTCACCACAGAAAAGCAGCTGGAGAGACAGGAATAGATTCTTCCTTCAGAAAGCTTGCTTGTGTGAACATGTGTCGTGAGGAACCTCACACCAGTGGAGACCAGAGCCAGACAGTAAATATAGCATTAACTGTTTGTGTCTGATATCATCCAAAGGACATGTCTGTGTAACTTCTCTTTCAAGATGATGCGTCCCTACTTTTCTACCCAGTTATCCTTCTGAATTTCAAATGCTTCTAGGCAGGCTAATAGGTATATTATTTGTACTCTTTAGATGAAAGATGTTAAAAAGTGTACAAAACCATTTAGTGTGATCAGATTGACTTCAAGAAGCAAGCCTTGAAGCCTATTAAGTCCTGCACATTTAGAGTGCACTCTAAATCATGCAAACCAGAAATTACATGGTGATTATACATCCCATGAAAAATGTAGGTAAGAAATCATGCCTTTGATTATAAAAGATGAAATGTAAACACTATGAGTCCTATGCAGCCTGACTCATTTATATTGCCTAGCATCCTGGTATGTTGCTTATGAAGTGGCAACATATGGAGTTGAGTGCTGACAGGGATAACAAATTGCATTTCTAGCAGCAGCAAGGCTGTCTTTATGGGTATTAATCAACAAATTGAAAGGCATAAATTGAAGGGGAAATAACAATAATAGTAAAACAGACAACTAGGGTGGTTAAAGGCAATGGGGCTTCTCTGGATGTGACTTGAAGCCTGAGGAAATCCAAACCACTTCAGCATGGTAGTGAGGGGGAATTTTTGTGCTATAGGCATTGTGTTTGTAAGTACTGAGGTTTGTAAGGCTCAGAAGTCCTTAGATAAACCCGCGATAGACAGCAAAACAATACAAACCATACATAGGTAAAGTATAATCTGTTTTGGTCAAAACTACCTCTAAGCAGATGTCAAAAAGTAGTTGAGAGTCTGAATATTTTGTTTTCTGAAGGGTAGGCTGTAATGAGCAAGTCACTGAAATTCAACACAGAAACCTGGTGATTTGAATCAGTCTTTAAATCAGAGACACAAGCTACCCACAGCTGAACTGATGCTCAAAAGATGTGGCAGAAAGTGCTGGATGAGGCACCAGCCATTACCAGAAGAATAATTGTGTTAGGAAGCAGTATTGGGGAAAAAATCCTGAACTAGAGTTTGTGAGGAATGGAAAAACAAAATACTAAGCAGAAAACATTCTGTATGCTACATGTCAGGAAGTAAAGGAATGAAATGAGAAGTGACAAAATACATACTTTTCGTAAGAATTGGGGATGCAGTTTAATACAAACAGCAAAAGCGTGTTTAGGCAGGTGGCTATGAAAAGGAAAGAAGCTGGATTACTTTGCAGAAGGGATATTTTAGAAATTGGAGATAATACATGTAAGACCCAAACTTAATGGAAGTTCTGCTTTGTTTTTTCAGATGAGGACAACAAGCACAGCAGAAACAAAATAAATTAGTAAGGTGAATGAGGGTATTAAAATGGAAATCACTGCGTCAGATTGCTTCATAAATGCAAACTGAACAAAGTAATTTCATAGAATCCTGAAACGGTTTGTGTTGGAAAGGACGTTAACAGCTCATCCAGTTCCAACCCCCTGCCACAGGCAGGGACACCTTCCACTAGAGCAGGTTGCCCCAAGCTCTGTCCAATCTGGCCTTGAATGCTTCCATTTGCATCAGAGAAAGTCCAAGAAACTGTCCACAGGAAATGACAAGATACAATTACTTCTAAGAAATGCATCAGATTATGGTCTACAAATGTAGATAATAGCAAAAAGCATACAAGGACAGGCGAAGAAGTAGTGAGCTTAGATTCTCCATTAATGCCACTGATAATACTTGTCTATTTTCATGCAACAAATGACATAAGGGCATTGCTGTGTCGTTGGATAGCCTATATAGAATCATAGAACCAATTAGGTTGGAAAAGGCCTTTAAGATCACCAAATCCAACAGTTACCCCAGGATACGTTGCAGCAAATGAGAATACAAAAAGATCTTTGCAGATGGCATCATTCTTATGGATTTGCACAGCAAAAGTCAGCATTAGTTTATTTGCACAGCTCGAAATCTCACATATTCACAACTTTTATTGGTGTCTAAGTATGAAGCAATTGTGGAGAAAAACAGATTTCTCTCCTGTTCAGTATATGTATGCTCTTGGAAATACATAGGCAAGTGCACAAATACATGGAAAAGCTTTCATGGGGATGAGTGAGCTTCCTGAGAGTGTGGCTGAACAAAATACAAATGCCATGTGAGTCCTAATAAGAATGATAAAATAAAGCACTAGCTCCTGCCAGCATAAACGCATGACAATTATAAGCCGATCTTTCTCATGCTCATTGTAACTGCAGGGGAAGGGGATGATGGAAGTCAATGGAGTCATGGAGTGAGATATTACTCATCATGGCCATTGTAAATGATTTCCCCAGAGGCTGCAATTTCTTTGCTCATTCTACTAATCAACACTAATCATGCCTATAATTTATTCTGCAGATATCTGCAATTCTGTGGTTTTTCTTTTGCTCCTAATAGTCCTCTGGAGTGGCAGATCTCACTAGAACCCCTTAGCCTGCCCAGGTCCTGCTAAACAAGAGTAGCTCAGCACTTGGCAGGACTGTGCTTGGGGATATCAACCTCTCTGTTACTAAGAGGGTAATCCTCTGATGAATGAGAGGCACTATAGTCTGGATTTGGTTCTAACACCAAAGAACAAGCAACTCTTTCCAAGACGAATACTCATGCACCTCTTATGTATTTTTCAGGAAGCCAGTGAAGACTTGCGTGGGAACCGGTTAAGCAGAACAGAGATTTCTTGGGAACCATTCTCTTTTTTGAGAAGAGGCCAACATTGAACCATTGCCACATAATTTCCTGAAATGAGGGTACAGAAGATGTAGCCTTCTGGGCTTTCATGCATGGTGCTTTGATAATTACTGCTGCCTACTGGACTTTCTTGCATTTAAAATGGTGGAGTGATCTTGTCCTCAAATTCATAACACTGTGTAACCCATTGGTATGGCTGAGTGTCTAGTGTGCTCTATGCATGCCTTACAGCACATGAGCATTTAGGAGAATATAGAATCCCAGACTGGTTCGGGTTGGAAGGGACCTTAAAGTTCACCCATTTCCAACCCTCTGCCACAGAGAGGGACACCTTACACTAGACCAGGCTCCTCAAAGCCTGACCCAATCTGACACTTAAGGACCTTTAGCAGAAAAATAGATGCCAAGAAGCCAGGGGCAGATGCAGCTCTCTGCATCCTAATACCACCCCAGAGATCTTCCCAGTCACACAAGGATATGCCCAGATACAGAATGAGCTCTGAAAGCAGAGGATTTTCAGCATGCCAAATTCCACCTAAATCCTTATTTAGGTTATTTAATCCTGTAGTGAATCTAGTCTTCAGCTGTCTCTGCCTTGGTTCAACTCTAAAGCACTTTTGTCCTGAGGCTGGAAGCCTTTTGGAAGTGAGTGCCTGTTGCCTTCAACTTGCAGAGAAATTAGTACACCAAAGCCTTGAGATGGTTTCACAACTTCTTAGCAAGAGCTAAGCTGGGAAGACTGCATCAGAAACACTGATGCCTTCTGTTTGTGCAATGTGAGTATAAAATGCCATCAAATCAGAGCATAACAAACAGCGTGGAGGATTACTTTGCAATTAATAGCTTGTGAATAGTGTAAAAATGCCCTTCAGTGGTTCTCTTATTTGTAGAATATTTCCCAGTTGGAGAGTTTTGCTTAAGAATCTCCCAGCCATGTAAGAAACACAAAGAAAAGGAAAACAGGTAAGACTGAGCATTCATGACAGACCTGTGTCACAAGACAGGCTTGTTTGAGAGAATTAAAGTCACAATTTGTTCAATGTAAGCAGACAGAGTATGCAGTCTTTGGATATTTATAACTCACATATAAGGCAAGCAGACAGCTAATATAGCCAGGGGCCAGCAGTAACAGAGCCATGCGGTTTTATTAGCAAGCCTAGGTGGACATGTCATGTGATATATCCATGTGTGAAAGTATTTTTATGATCTGTATGTTGAAAAAGGTCACAGGAGCTTTAAATATGAAATTAAATAGAATTAAACCTTACTGAAGATAACTGGATCCCTCAGGCACTGGGAGTCTTTCAGTGGCTTAAACAATAGTTGTGGGGGGAAGTGGGTTGATTGTAGGGGATTTCAGTCTATGTGGAAAAATCCAACCTGGCCAGGTTTACAATAGAGAAAAAAACATAACTTAGGAACAAATGGCAATTATCAAGCAGTAGAGAATAAAAGCTGCTCAATTATAAACTTCTGCACATAGACTTTCTGACTTATGAATTGAAAGTAATTTGGTTCAATTAAAATGCTACAATCAAAATAATTAGGCTGAAACTTCCTATCTCCGCTCCATTGACCAGGTGATCCCATCAGCTAGGTAATTAGCCAGCATTAATCAGTTAAGCTCCAGCAGAGGTGTTAGTTGGTTTAATCCACCTGCATTTATGTCTTGCAGAAGTAGGCTGGTGTTATATTGAAATGAAATGAAGTCATTCTTCCCTTCTTTGGTGCCATTTCAGGTATTTCAGTTTACTCTTTGCGGGGTTGGGTTTCTGGCCTGGAACTATTTTCTGGGATGTGCTATTTTGCTGATGTCCCAGGTGGGCTTATCACCATAATCTTTTTTCTGCATGATTTTTATATTCAAATGAACTGAAATTGGGTGGATGTGATAAAGGAGAATGGTGAACCAACTCATCCTGAACTGTCTTCCCTATCTGCTAGCTGCGCCTGCTTTAGACTAGGTCCCAAATTACTGTTGATAGTGTTTGAAGCACCTTCAGAAAAGATAGTAATATAAATTCACATTGCATATATTTTCAGAATAGAGTCAATGACAATATTTTCTTCTTATTATTGTATTTAGGTTTTTGTACTAATGAATCTACTTACCACTGCCCATTGAAAGGCCTCATTCCCAAATACTCATATGTTAAGTACTTTCATTTATACTTACAATGGCAGAAGTCACTTTTACAAGGAAATTACCACCTTTAAGAAAGAAACTTGAATTTAAAAAAGGCCAATAAAGCTATGGTTTGGACAGTGTTTTCTTTTCCTCTTTTTAATCTTTTCCTCTGTGTTCCCCTTTGATTTTTATCTTGCTGTCAGGAAAGACAGTAGCAGGGCTGAGCTCTGATAAAATCAAAAGCAAGTGTTTATGTGAACACTTGAACTCATCTTGCACTTCAAATACAAGGACAGCAAGAATCCAACCTTGTATTGCTACAGACACGGCTAAAAGTGAAAGTAGAAAACCTTCCGCTGGAAGGCAAAGATTTCATGTTCTTTCATTTCCTTTTGTGCTAGAGAGGAAAGGTCCTTTCTACAGACTGATGCCAAGAGTTGCACAGTGTGTGACGCTTGGTGCTTGCTTATGGATCACTGTGCTCCTCACCCTCTTGACAGCAACATGAAATGAAACTCTCCTCAGGTCATCAATATTAAGGAAAGCTGTGGTGATTATAAAATTGGGATAACATTAATTTCAACCATCAAAGCATAACCTTTCCGTGTGCCTTTCTTACAGAGAAACCTGGATGAGTACAAAGCCCTGTGAAGAATATGTAATTCTTATTCCCATCTGAGCTTTGTTGGAAAGCACCACAGGGATTTTTGCATGTTTAATTTCCCCTAGGAGAAAAATTTTCAACATCTCAGTCCATTTGAATGACAAAATGGCTTTCATTTTGGCTGATGTAAATTAGTAAGGGGGAAGAGTTTTCTGTTTGTTGATGAATGAAGTTTTATGCTCTAGAAACAAAGCATTTCAGCCTGCATGGTTTTTGCAAGACTTGCAAATACAGAGATGTTTGTCTTAAAAAAGTAGACAATAATGCAGAGTTGGTAAAAATACAATAAATATCACTTAACAAGAAACACTTTGGAGTAAAACCTTATTACTCATTTTAATGTTTCATTAACTGTAAGTATATATTTCCAATCACGTTTCTTAAACCAGCGGCCATTTGTTTTATCAACCTGAATTAATCTTGCTTGTCATTTGAAAAACAGGGCTAAATATTCTTAAAATCACAACAATCTTTTGAATTGTTCCATCTTCAGTTTCTATATAATAATGATGTTCCTTCATTCAAACTCATTCACTTTCTTTTTTCTTTGGAACAACTGATGCAGTTCTACTGGAGAACATTTATTCCCTTGGCTAAGGAGAGTGTTGATACCTTCTCTAATTTATGTCGCTATTTTGTCAATGGTGAACCATAATATTTCCAACATATAAGAAGTGGTTGCTATACACCATGGTGCATAAACAGGCATGAAAATAAACCCATTCATTCAGAGGAAAAAGAAGAAGTGGGTCTGGAAGAAGGTTTCCAGCCCTCTGTGCCAAATATTCTTCTTCTTAGGCCAAAAAAGCAGCTCTCCCTCTGCTTCCCACCCCAAACAGAAGCAGTTTCCTTGCGCATCGCCCACTAGTACTTGACAAAATAAATTGTGATTATGTATCTAGGAGAAAAGAATAACCAAGTAATTATAAACATCTCCGGCTAATTTTAACTCTGTTAAACTGAATTAATTCATCTGCCTCAGAAAAATACAAGTCACCAGCTTACTAATGCTTTTTTCCTCATTTTTATAACTTTGTAAGAGGAAAAATTCCAGACAAGCAATCCATAGCTGCAGATGCCGCTGCCTTAAATATGAGGGAAATGATTTATTTCTATGTGCCTTTGACATTTTTCTTGGGCAAGAAAGATATTTAAGCTTCACAGCACAAATATGAAGACTGTAGGATCTACATATTTCCACGATAGACTCATTGTGTATTTCACTCTGTGAGATGAAGCAGAAGAACCAGGACAGTCTTTTTGGCCCATCCTTTATGTATCCCTGGTAATCTTTTTCAAGAGCAATGGCTTGTCTGCTTTCAAGTCTAAAAATTCCCCTGCACGTACCATCGAGATTTTTTTGCTGCTTTGCTATGCCGAGTCAAGAGATAGGAGAACTCCATCTACTTGCATAGCAGAAATCAGTGGTGTCAAGGAGGAAGAAAGGGCAAGAAAAAATACACATAACCCTTTTTTTGTTATGATTTTGGGCAATTTTTATCATAGTTATGTACCAGCCAAAGTGTGGCTATTATACAACAGGTTGCGTTATACAGATATATAGAATAATTGAACACTAGACTTATTTGCAGCCTGTGCTTTCCATCGTAGAGAATGAGCCTACAGACTGTGACATCCTTGGAGGGTCCTTACTCCTTGGAGTAACACTGTGGTGGCCCCATGGAAGAGGAAACCAGAGGATTAAATCTGTGCTATATCTATACGGGACAGAAAGGTTTATGGGTTAAAGTCTGCACTCCAGGTTGTGCCATATTTATGGACTGTTTGTCATGTACACACTGCAACTCCTCTGGAGTCAAAAGAAAAGGACCAAAGCTGCAGTGAGTTGTGCAAATCACAGCTTGTTACACTTCTAGGCATGAAACAAGGAAGACAGTGAGAATATCACTTGTTTCTCAGAAGTCTGCGAGCTGTACAGAAGAACTGGGCTCTCTTCCAGAGACACTGAAATGGAATCTCCAGCCAAAAGAGAGCTGGAGGGCAGCAGCTCATCCAAATTAAAGAAACTGCACAAATCCTGTTCTATTCTGAAAAATGTTCTATAATTCTATGATCCATGGCCACAACCACATGAGGTGATGTGAAGCAGACCACTAGTTGCTGCTATGTACGTAAGAGCCTGCGACCCCACAATTAGGCATTTCTTGCCTCCTCCTTCCCCCTGAACTGCACTCGCCCAGCTGAGAACTGGAAACTCAGCATAGAGTCCTCAGCACACAAGTGGAACTGTCATGTCAAAAATTTCCTCATGAAATGGAAAGCAGGGATGGTGAGAAAGCAAAGCAATAGCTCTTGGTGAAGTTCCTGAATACAGAACCAAGGGTTTAATTCCTATTTCTGGTCAATACCACTCTTTCCTTTCTTGGTCTTTTCTTTTTGACCAGGGTTTCTTTAAGAATCTTTGTCTATGCCCTAAATAGATCACCAATTTTGAGACATTCTGATCCACGAATCTCTCAAAATTGGCAATTCCTGCTGCAATGAGGATTTGATTTCAACCATCCCTCTGCTAAAATCAGTACCTCCTGAGATACTGTCCTATATTCCTCATATTTCTAGGAATCCAAGACAACTGGGAAGATATTTTTCTCTTTGGAAAGGCTGTTGGACTGAAGCTATAAGGAATGGTATGATCAATGGTATTGCTTCTGTTTTCATGGGTCTGCTGATGTCAAAGCTTTGTTCTGATGAGAAACAAAATTACTTGATTGCAATCGCTGTGCCTACCAGCACATGCACCCAAAGGATGTGCAATTTGTCATGGGAGTATGGATAAAATCTGGAGGGAGCTTTCTGGGAAAGCGTTACCAACCCTGGAGCCCAAACTGAACCATCCTACAGATGCTGTTGGCAGCGGGGGTCTCCTAGACACACACATGTCAAAAGCCACATGTGAAGGCCTAGATGAACACTAGATTCCTGGAAACCCAGTGGGTGTTTAGCAGTTCACAGGGATATAAATAAGACAGGCATTTTATCCCAGAAATACATATGAAATGAAGATACTTAATAAAAATAATTTACAGCAATAATGAAAAAATATATATGATAAAACCTCATTCCAAATCCATAATCATCCTCCCCAAACTGAAGACCAACCACAGACAAAACTAATAACTAGAAGCAATTTATAAGGAACTGAAAACATCATGAGAATAAGGAAATATGCTTCGAATAGAACAATATGATGTTATTGGCAACACAATGGCATACTAGCCTCTGGAGGTGTCCTGCTGTCTCCTTTGATTAAAAGCTTGCACAGAAAACTGAGTATTAATTTAGAAAGAGTGTTTACATCTTCTGTCTCTCTAGAATATTATTAATTGGAGTATGCAAAATTAGGTCCTCAGAGCTCTCGCATATATCGTAAACAGAAAGCCTTTATGGAGAAGGATAAGACAAGAGTTTCAGAGGGTTTGGGAGAAGCAATCAAGTTCAGGTACTTGAAAATGTATTCATTCACAGGAAGAACTTCTCCACAGAAGTGGATATAGTTATCTTCCTTTGTTTCCCTTGCAAGATTAACAAGCTACTCCAATAAATCCTAAGGAAGAAACCATCTCATAACTGTAAATGAACTGAAAACCTGAAAAATCTTAGACCCTTAGGCTGTATACTTAGCATCAACAGCAGCTTCAGAGAGGATGTCATCCCATCTGAAGGCAGGGGAGAGCTGAAAAAATGTAGTCTATAACAATTTCTTCAATTTCTTTCCTTCAGCTGGCTATGGAGGGAAATTCCACTTTGCCATGACTGCAGTTAAGACAGGCACATACCTCTCTGATCAGCTTTCCCTTTGTTATGGTAAGGGATCCATGATGAGTTTTATTTCTAGGTCCTTGGTGGTATGAAATGGAGAAATTGTTTTGCATTTTTCCTTCCTTTTAGGATCTGAAATCAACATCCATCATTGGCTCTTTACCTTCTAAAATCTTACTCCAAAACCGTTCTGCACATATACCTTGATACTTCTATAAGGTGCAAACCTGGAGCTCAAGAACAGAAAGAAAAACTAAGAAAACATGGTTTATACTGTGGAGCTGATGTACTCTTGCACCTTGTATAGTTAGTTAGTTTGATCAGGTATCAGAACCTGGCCTGCAAGTTGTTAAAGAAGAAACCGCTCAGAGTCATTAGGCAAATAAGTAGAGTTGCTAAGTGTATCACCTCTGCCATGTGACAGATGAACACAGCTGGCATCTGGGTAGATTTATAACTAGCTAAATGATGTGGTTTCCCCTGTATGACTACAAAAGCAGGCATCAAGTGTGATTGCAGGAACAGACCAAGCCTAGAGAAGAAACAGGTGAAAGAAGCGACCGGGGAGCTGTAGTTTCTAAGTCAATTTGCCTGATGTCTACATTGAAGAGTGACTGGCCCTAGGCAGAGAAGAATTTCCTCCATTCAGAGGAACTTTTTAACTGGCAATAAAACCAGATCTCACATAGCAAAACTGCAAGACTTGGTGAAAGAGAAAAACCTCTTTTTCCCCCCTTTTTCTTCTCCCTGTTTTGATAAGCAGTAACAATATTTAAATGTAATTTCTCTTAAAAGCCCATTTATTTCTTACACGAATACCTTCTCATATAAACTCATGGACAGGTACATCTGGACATCAGGTAATATTTTGATTTCTCATATGAAGCTTTCTATCTGTCTTCTTAGGAATAGAGTAACTTTCTCAGTATAGGAGATTATAGAGTTCTGTTTTGATCCTGATGTTCAACATCCAGCCATGGGAGCTGTAGTCCTTCTTCCTTCTCTTTCTTCAAAAGTGTTACAATCAACTTAAATGCTATGATGTTTAAAAAGCCAGTCTAGAAATCAAAGCAGCTTGTCACTGAAATCAGGATGCTTTGAAAAGAAGTTGGGTTCACCTTGTGCTCTAAGTACTGTTAAATGATATCCTAATTTTCACAGGACTCTCATAATGGAGGTTTAAATTGTCAAGCACTACAGGTGAAAGTGATGGCATTTTCCTGTTATCAGCATGAACAAGGGTTAAAAGTTTGAAACCCCAAATATGCAGCTGATCCCGAGCAGAAAAACAATGGATGGAAGCATGATGTATGCTTAACTTCTAGCTGAAGTCATTACAGCGAGAGTAAAGTAGCTTAGGGAGTGCCCATTGCCCAAATCCAATTTTCATACCAGTATGCTGCTGAGAGTACAAATTACAGAAAATTTGCCAATCCAAAGCTAATATTCGGAAAAGCCTTTTCCAGTAACAGCGAAAACAGCTTTTCAGTTAGCAGTGCAGCTTTTGCAATAGAGTGTATGTGAAATAAACCCCACATCATTTCAATAAATGAAACACAAAGAAAACATAGGTTTAAGAATATTGGCAAGAGGAATTGTGTTCTAAAGCTGAACGCACAGAAAGAAACCCTTTTCAAATGCTTACTCCCCAGCTGAGTTAGAAGCAAAATAAATCTTCACACATAGTCAAGGACCTATGGATTTCTTGGTGGGAAGAAAGCCAACTGGTTGAGTTTTACCAGTAGAAAGGGGAAAGGTGGGAATGCTGTGGAACCATAAATCCTAGCAAAGCCCAAGGTTTGTCTGCTAAAGTTACCTTCCCTCATCTAAGAATTTCACTTCCCAGAATATATGACATGTTTACCTGCCTCCTTTCCTGCCAGAGCCACTCCTATATTTCTTCCTATTTCCATATGAGATGGTCTGACTGCTCAGTTCTCAGGTATCTGACATATCCTATGTGGAAGGGCTGCGCTGCTGCTGTGCCCCGTAACGTGCCCTTCCCCACTGTAAATGTGATATCCCTGTGCATACCATGAGGGTGCTGAGGCGCTGGCACAGGGTGCCCAGAGAAACTGTGGCTGCCCCATCCCTGCAGTGTTCAAGGCCAGGTTGGACACAGGGCTTGGAGCAAGCTGCTCTATGGAAGGTGTCCCTGCCCATGGCAGGGGTTGGAACTGGATGAGCTTTAAGGTCCCTTCCAACACAAATCATTCTAGGATTCCATGATCTGTGATTCTATGATAACTATGTCTAACCTCTCTGGGATGTGTATGCGTGTGTGAATACCTGATTACTTGCTTTACCAGCAGAAGAAAACAATTTGCTGGGTAACATCTGGAAGCTGAGTATGTCCCCCAGCCCCAATCAGAGTCTTTGCTACAATCAATAAAACGATACTCTGAAAATAGTGCTTACTGCCTTCATGCAGTAAGGTGAGGTCAGCTGGAAGCACATGGCTAGCACAATTAATTCCAGTAACAAAAGAGCAAGATGTCAATGAATAAGAAAAAACAGGTTAGAGAAAGTTTGGATAAACTACTCTTTTTCCAGTCATCGGGTTTTGATGATATACCTCCTAGAGACCTTCCCTAAAGCATAAACTGACTATTGCTGAGGGGCAGACTGGTGACACACTGGGATAGATCATTAGTGCAAGAGTGAGATAACCGTGGTCAAAAGCATTTTGGACAGTGTCTGCCAGATGGGCTACAAGTGCTGCAGGGCAGGGAGAAGAAGTGCTTAGTGCTTTGAGATCCTTTCTAGAGCTATAACTTTATGGTTTATGATGAATAATTTGTTTAGGATAGTTTATATATATATTTGATATTTCATTTGTAGATCAAAGAGTGGAGGGACCAATCAAGGAATAGGGTTTGAATCAGGAACATGGTTATAAAATGGATATTATCTAATTATTGAAAAAAAATAAGACAAATACATTGAAAGACAAATTCATTAAAATTCTGATTAAACCCCGTGGTTGCATATGCAAAAATGTCTTTGATGTGGTTTAAACCTACAAATGTGTTTCTGCTTTCTCGTATGCCTGTTTTTTTTGGCTGGTTCAGGTGGGAATTCCAGAAAAGAGGAGCTGGTTCTATGTAGATGCCCCAGTATCAGCACAGCCTGATATTTTCCAGGATGGCATTGGGCTGAGTTGTTAGGCCTGATATCTGTTCAAAAGGAGAGTCTGGAAAACTGTATTTGGAAATCCAGGAGTTCGGTGTAAAAGGAAGTCTCATTTCTTTCAGCGCAGGTTGATTGGTGAGAGTGAATTTAGTGTTTATGGAACAAGAAAAATAATTTCTGCCTCAAGAAATATGCACTTAATGTGCATATTATTCTGAATATTTTAACATTCTAGCTGACAAATTTGATCCAAATAACTACAGACATCTCTTTCATAAGTTAGCTTACAATCTGGCTATAGGTAATTTGCAGCTGATGGGGGAACACTGAAGACTCTTTCAGTGTAAGACTCTTTCAAACCATGATTTAAGTAGATTTATAATCCCCAAACGGTCTCAGTTCGAATCCTTTTGTTTTCAAGCAGACAGGAAGTGTTGACGAATGGCCAGCCTCATGTCCTGGTCCCGGGCTTGGGCTCGGGGACACTGGATGCTTTTCTTCCCATGCTATCAGGAAAAATGAAATCTCTGCAGGCCACTGCAATGCACATGTGCTGCCACCAGATTTACACAGATGTGGCTGTCTGCAAATCAGTAAACATTTCTTTCGATGGTGCCCCAGAAAGAGAATCTAGTTCACTCCCTCCAGGCTACACGGAGCTAACTGGGATGGAAAGGAGTAAGCAAATACGTGGAAAACAGCCAGCAGAGGCGAAAGAGCAGATGGCATCCCCAGCCCACTAGGAAAATAGCAATGCAGGAAAGGCTTTCCTGAAAGCACGAGAGCAGCCAGCAGAGCTTGTTAAATGCACATTTGCTGATGAATAAATATTGTGCCTGTCATTTGAAGAGGTAATAGGTAATTTTTACAAGGGGATGCTCTTTTTTTCCAAACAGAGCCTGGCAAATAGGACCTGAAGTATTGTTAAACCCCTGCTGCTTGGACAGGGTGTACTAGGTCTGCGTAGCGTTTGCTTACTTCCCCATGCTAATTTGAAAGGACGTGATTTCAGTGTTTATATGGCTGGGTATTCCTCTGCAGTGTGCACTCAAGCATCCAACCTTTCTGTTACAGTTTGAGTCACTTTACAAAACCTCTATTATTAGCAATACCTGAGCGGAGCAAATAGAGCACATCCTTTTAGTGGAATGTCTTTTGCCCTTAACCTATTGGTTTATTTATTTGTGAACACTCTGGCTGAAGGAACTTATCAAATAATAATGCTGGGATGTAATCCTGAAGCAGCTGGAGTAGAGTGTACTGAAAAATCTGACAGCATCACCACCCCGCCATCGATGCAACTTCAGCACTGTAATAGATATAAAAACCATGTGTGCTTTCATATGGATTGTATTCCTAGCTTGGTTTCAGTTTCTTCTTTGTAATTTTGCTTATGGCCTTGCTCAGCACGGTAGATCTGACTCATTTGACAGCTGCACAGTGAAAGTGAAGTAAATTAAGGTAACACTGGATTTCTCTGGTGTGCATAGACAGCCAGACATGGTGGGAGGAGGGCAAGGCAGGGCAAGCATGTCAGGGAAGGATTTCCTGAGCTATTTTCTTTCCTGTGCATTGGCAGATCTGCACAGGGCAGCAGCCATGGATATATGGAAGAGAGAAATGCTGCAAAGTCATGCCTGCAAAGCCTTCAAGACCACAGAGATCTGTCCTTTCTGCAGTTAAGGAACTTGGGCATCTTCACCCTGCACCAGCACACTGCTGCTGGGTGCTGTAGTGATCCCTAGGGGGGATGGCATTGCCTTGATAACTCAGCAAGAGGCTTCTCACAGAAATTACCATGTTCATATTTTTGCCATCACAATTGCAAACTACAGGAGATATTTCAGTGCCCAACCTAAGTGCTTGTGCTATTCCAGTCCCCCTTGGCTGTCTATGCTGGCCTCTGAGCTGCCTTGCAACAACCCCACCATCAGTCCCAAAGGTCTGACACCCTGAGGTGTAAGAATAACACTAGATACCCACATCTGAGGTCATGCAATATTCTGACAGCCTTGTTTACACACACAAAAAAATGGAATTGATTAAAAATATGAGCGAAAAGAAGCTAAGCACCATTGAGCCTTGCTGAGGATAATATGAAAGTCAATAGCTTTCACCAGTGTGGGATTAGGGCCAATTTACTAATATGTACCCTGCAATTAGAAGGCTTTTCTCCTTGCTCTGAAGTTCTAGCAGGCAGCTGAGATGGGTCTGGATGATTTCCTGATGCTTATGGCCTTTTCCTGCACTGCCTTTGTCCAACAGCTCAGCTCTCAGTGTACTTTTCCTGTATAATCTTAGCAATCTTGATTTCCCCAACTTGAAGAGGGGTTGGAGCTGGGAGAATCAAGGCAAGAAGATGCTACCTTCAACACTGAAGCCTTTGCTCTTCCACCCACCTTTCTCTAAACCACAGCATTTGCTGTGCTTAGAACACTTGTGCTAACACCTTGTACCTTTTTGTCCCAAAATGGTTTCTGTGCATGGCACAACACTGCTGATTGCCCATGGTATTCTCACAGTGCTTCTCCATCAGCAGCAGGAGCTCTGGAAGCAGCACTGCACAGCTCACTGCTGTGGTTCCTTCATGGCACCTGCAATGGGACCAACCTCAAATCACAAACATCTTTTAAGTGTAAAAGATCTACCATCACACTCTTTGGTTAGGCAGGGACTTTTACTGAACTTCAGACATCCCAATCTGCTACATGTCAGTGGAATTTGTGTATCTGATTCCTTTCAGCTCCTTTGGCAATCCTCTCCTCTGTTCCTACTTCAGCCAGCTCTCACCAGCTGCAAGCCTTTCATATAACTCAGTAATTACCTTGATATTAGCATGATCTCCTATGAGATTTCATCCTGAAACTACAGAAAACAGTATTATAATACTTCATGGCTTCGTATATACTTTATCTTGTTGCCAAGATAAAATGATTCACAGCATCTTTGGGCAATCTCACCCTTCTGTAGAACATACAGTAAAGTTATTAGGGAAGACTTTAAAATAGGAGCGTGTCTGTTTAAAATATGTTTGCAAACAAGCCCAACTTACAGACAAATTAAGTCTTGTGCTGATATTTTTAGCCTCATGGATTTAAAGCAACATCATTTAGAGCTTACTAATATACCTCTCCAAAATGTCCTGCATTGCCTCCGCTGGCTGGCTGGTGGGTTATTTTGCCAGAGCCCTTCCCACAGAGGATGAACAGGTTTTGGGTACTTTGTTATGTGGTGTAGGAGGCAGAGCTGAAAACCCAGTGAGGAGCAGCTCCTGTGGAACTTGTGCTTAATGAGCCGATCCAGCAGTGAGATGTGCTGCTGCCTTCACCTTCTGACAGTGTGCAGCTCTAAGAGCTACAGTAAAGTGTTTCCAAAGAGGAGAAATTCAGGCAGGGAAGAGCAAAGTCAACCTCTCTCACGCCTCATTATACCCTACTCTTGACACCATGCGTATTTACCACTAGTGCACTTTATGTGTGATACTAATCAGGCAGTAGCAAGGCTGCAGTTTGAAAAGCAGATCCCCTCCCTGCTGTTCCATCACCTTTGCATAGGGGTTATTTTCTCCTTAATGAGCATTGCATCAGTATTACCTGTGCTTCTTTTCACCACAGACTTAGGAATGTCGTAGTTTGCTGAGGTGGGTCAGCAGTGAAAACCCGTCAGCTCAGGTTCTGCTATATTGTGGAGAGTAGGGGGGAACCTTCTTTCTCCTTTCTAGTACCCAGACCTCATAGATTATATACTTTTCTTCATCAGCCATCATCTACCCCAAAGATTTAGACATCCCTTCTCTTGGATGGAGCTGGTCAAGCTGCTTCCCCGAATACCCACACTAGCCCTTCCAGGCTACCTCAGGGTGTCTGTGTTACAGGGATGCAGCATAGTGATGCAGGAATGGATACTGTGAACAAGGAGAAACCCTGGTCAGGATTTTGTTGTCAGTGAAGCACGGAACTCTTGCTGTGAATCTACCTGATCTATTACATGAAAAATAGCTATATTCATGGAGCTGTTGTAGAAGAGAATTATCCACTAAACTCACATTGCAATGAGAGTAGTTTTCATAGCTTTTGCTGGAATATTATCTAAATTTCATAATCAAACAAGCCTGGCATACGTGATCATACTGACTGAACTCTGTGGCTCACCACAGATATGAGCAGCAAATCGTGGCCTCTTTATGCGTTGTTTCTTGTATGTATGCCTGAAGGACTGAGGACAACAAGAGATGGCTTTGTAAGCCATCTCTGTGTCTAAGGCCAAAAAGGGCTTTTTCATCCCTGGTGTGAGTTAAACCAGCCTCGCAGAGCAGTTTCCACTAGTTTTGTGCTCTCTCTCCGTACCTGATTCTGTTGCAGAAGAATATGGAGTTATTGAACGCCAAGTGGGATGAGTTTGGAAGGGAACAAACATCTGTGCCTGGTTAAAGCCAACAGCACCCATTCAAAATCTCTGTAGGCATCCCATTTTCATCTGGCATCTCTCTGTATTGATGGTCCCCTTGGTCTCTGTCATGGTTTCAGACATAAATCAATCTGCCTGCCCATTCACTCCTCCCACCTTCTTCCCCCCCAGTTCAGGGCGGGGGGGGAATGGGAAGAGGAACCGAAAGAATGCAACTCCCATGGGTTGAGATAAGGACCGTTCAGTAACTAAGGTATAAC
>JASSUY010031956.1:15995-47039 GCA_032466535.1 Forpus xanthops | reverse complement strand
GTCCCTGCCCAGAGCAGGGGGTTGGAACTAGATGATCTTGAGGTCCTTTCCAACCCTAACTATTCTATGATTCTATGGATTCTATCTGCAAAATGCCTGCTATCTCTTCTCCTTCGTGCTATGACTTCACCTTACTTGCCAGAGGAATGTGCACATGTCATCTCTTCTATCCCCATGCCAGCCTACCACTTGGGAAATCCACCTATTTGTGTTTGCATGGGATTTGTCATTGTAGAAAAGACAATGTTTATGTCTGTGGCTGGGACCATTTCTCAGGCAATTGCTTCAAGAAAAGTGAATTAAAATGTCAGTCAAGTATCAGGCGATTGCTCTGACCATGGTTGGCTTCCAACTTCACTGGTAAGAGTATTCAAGAGATACCACCTCCACTGTGAAATGAAGTATGTCTTCTGTTTTACCGGTTGCCCTCAGCCTTTGCTGCCTCGGAAGTCTTCCCTTTCAGGCCCCTTCCTTGTTTAAGGGATACTTGTTGTTCTCCCCAAGTACCACTTCTGTGTTTTCTGTCTTTTGCTGCATTACCCCAAGGGACATTTTCCACTTCCCTCATGTATCTCTGGTCCCCTAGGGCAAACCCTTACTCAATGTACACTGAAATAAGGAGGCACAATAAGAGGTGAGGGCTTTTCACTCTTCTCCAGCCTTCTATAAATAAGACCAATTGATGCAGAATTCTCAGTCTGGACTGGAGACCAGGATAAATTTATTTCAAAATAAGCCAAGATTTCCTGTAGTAGGACCAAAAGTATCTAGGTCACACGCCTTAAGGAGTATGCAGTGCCTACTAAACTGAGCATGCAAAGGGACCTTGGCAAGGAGTCACTGCTGTATGCACTCACTGGAGAGTGGCACCAGGAATAAAAGATGGAGTGGAGGCCAGGCAGGATAACTGCTGCGTACAGGAACCTCATTGGCCCACTACTTCCAGCATATGTTGTGCAACAGCATTGAGGGGGCCAAGCAGAAACGGAAATTCTGTTTCCCCCAGGACATGCTAGTGGACAGTCCCCTGCATGGAAGAGCTTGAGGGCCACAAGGTACCTACCTTCTACCACCGTTGTGTGGTGTAAGATGCTTGGGGATGATTGTAGTACTTGAACTCCTGGGCAGGGAGAACAAGAGCCACCACTTTGTCCAGGTGGCACTGCCTGAGAAACTCAAAACTCCCAAGAAAACAGTGGCAAGAGTCTCTCAGAAGGGAAGAAAAGAAGACAGGCATCTTTGACAGATGTGTGAGACCCTGCTGTGGCTCAGATGATCAAACCCAGTCCCTGCAGCTGCTTAGAAATTCTCCAGTGAGTCCATAAACCAATTTTGCTTTCAAAGGAGCACCTGTAAGAGCAGGAAGGCACACACTGAATCAATGGGCATGGGGCTTGTGTTTTAAAAAGACGCTGTGCCACAATCCCCCTCCTGTCTCTGGGGGTCTGTTTAGGCCTTGTTACAGAGCAATTAAGATGCCAACTGCTTCTAGCAGGACGATAGTTGGGATGTTTAAAAAGGTAGTCTAAAGCAAGTAGTGAGAGGATTTCTCAATCAAGAGCCCGACAGGAAAACAGGGTTACTCATCAGATGGGAGTTGTGGGGGGTTTTGCTTCCTTATAGGTTTGGCTGTGGGCACCCTTTCCCAAGTGCCTTAAGGTACACCTTTCAGCCAGCTAAGCTGGAGAAAGACCAGAAACCATGGAAAGCAGCCAGGTCTCCTGCTAACTTCAGTTTGGATATTACACTCAGCGAAGGCATCCAGGAATTTTAAGGGCAAATCAATCTTAAACTTGGCCAGGTGGCAGAAGGAGTTAGGTTTTCAAATGCTGCCCACCAGGACTTGCTGCCAAGAGTGGGTTTCAGCACCCATAGAGGAGCTTTAGGTTTTTGAAAATTCTCAGCATCCTGCATGCTAAGCTATTCTGAACATCTGGACCCTCCTTTTCTCTTCTCAACGGGATTTGAGCTTGTTTGAAATATCTAATCCCACATATTAGATCTCCGATATCCACATTGGGGGGTTGGTTTGTCCAAGACTGAGATTTTCAAGACGTAGTCCAAGGATTTTCTTTTGGGAATTTGATGTGAGACACCAGCTTGAAATTGCCTAGAAGATAATTGAAGCTAAAGTTTCAGGAAACACTTTCTGAACAGTGATGCTGATCTCAAGTTAAGTCAGACAATAGACTAATTTGCTATTTGAGGGTATGAAAATTAATTGCTAGCAAGAGGTTCAGGAAGAGGTTGGAGATTAATGAACATTACACACTGGAGTACAGAACAATGTTATTTAATGAGTTCTCTTTTCTTCTCCAAAGCACTTTACAACCATTAACTAATTAACAGTATAATTTACAGGTAGGAGTACAGAAGTGTAACTCAGAGCACAATGTTGTGATGGTTTGAGGGAGCTGCTATTCAATTGTAAATCTCTCACTAGGTGTGTGGGAGTAAATTATGCAGATATTTCCAGGGGATATTTTTCTTCCGTTTTGTTTTCCCCAGGCAAGAAGCATTTCATCAGGGGATGTGGAAACCAAAATACCACACTGCACAGTTTAACACTTTCCCACATCTTTCATAAGGGAAAACACTTTAGCCTAACAACAAGTGCCCTTCTCCCCAAGGAATCTAGGTGTGCAGGGTGGGACAGAAAAACAATTTGCAGTCTTCTCTTTTGGAGAGGCTTGGAGATCAGTCCCTCTCTCAGTGCTTCTCTCAGAGGTACGTGCACACAACCCCCCCTTGGTAAGGCAAACGATACATTAGAAGTTTCCCTCTACCTGCAAGAGCCTTGTCCCTTCGGGCACAACTGAAGTAACTCAGATGAAGCTGAGCCAGGGAAAGTTATATCTACTGATATGGTCTGATCTCACACTTCCAGCCCTTTGCTCATCTTTGCCATCCCTTAATGAAAAGTTAGCTTAGGGTTAGGATTTGAGGTTGGATTTGAACCTAGTTATCTTGTTCTGCTTTGGTCAACAAGTTCACTGTAATGCTTTACATGAAGATCCAACAATGCGTGTTTAATACAGACTTTCAAAGACAGCTGTGGCCCATTAAATAAATATCAATATATTAAAAACCAGCCATGGAGTTTTGTGGACAATGGCACCTCCAGAGTGGGAGGAGCAGTGGTTTTCCTGCTGCATTTGACTTCTCAGACATGCAGAGAGCAAATCAGTATGAAAGTGGGTTTTTCCTTTTATATATCAATCTTTTTATGTAGACATACTCCAGCTCCATTCTCTCTTTTTCACTGCAGATTCTGAATGGTTCTGCTCTATTTTCTGGGAAAGTCTCAAAATCAAAAGCAGCTCCAATGCAGGCTATAAGCCTTCAATTTCTTTTTCTTTTTATTATTTTAAATTCACAAATCAAGACTGGTGAACCACATCAGCTCTTTAAACCTCTTCTCTTCCAAACTTTTCAGCTTGCTTCAGTCTGATATATTTATTAGACCTTGGCTTTCTGGGGGGACATTCATAAATCCATGCCTCCGTTGCTAAAATGTCAGAGGGAAAATTGGTAAAAATCACGTGTTTTCACTAGGTGGTCTTACTTGTGAAGCAGAAAGTTCATGCAAGATGGCTGTGGAGAAAACAGGCAGTAAAGGAAAGCAGATATTTAGGAAGTTATATTTGAACAATAGAAATCTTTCCCTCCTATACCCCGTGCTTTCCTACTGGCAGGCTGTAGGCAGCATCCTTGTCAGTACCTTACTTATGCCAGTGCAGGTGCTCTTTAGGGTCCCTTAGGCAAATCAACCAATTCTCATGGACTATGTTTAGCATCTTAGATGAAGGCTAGAATATCTAAATATGGCTCTGGGAAATCTGCATTCTTCTGGCTTTTAAAAGCACCTATACCAGCTGTGAAATGAAGCACCATTATGTGGGCATCTGAGCAGCTGAGCTCTTGCTAAAATTCTTCACAGGCAGAAATGGGAATAGTGACTATTTATGTCTTTTCTGAATTTTGTCTACTAGGCGTAATTTCTAATGCATTTCTTTTCCCAGAATAAAATGGAGACCTACATATAAGTCTTTTAAATGGAAGAAATAAGTAGTAAGGATTACCTTTGGTAATGCTGCTTTTTTTTTTTTTCTTACTGCTATTCCTTTCCTGGGCTGCTCCATTGAAAGAGTAGAGCAGGTTTTAGCAATAGCAAGATTTGCTTTTCTACTGAGTTAACAATGCATGCTTCTGCTTGGGAGAATACAGTCTCTCTGGGGTCATGTCCTACTCCAGAAATTTGTTAGGTCTAGCTCAGGCATCGTTGTACTCCACTGCACTGTGCCATGCAGATGTATTCTTAAGGAAGCTGGCTGCAGGAATCTCACTGCACAAACTTGGCTGTGAAAGCCTACAGAATTCCAGCCATTCTGCCAGTAAAGTTTTACACTGAAATCAGTGAAGACTTTATGCTGTGAGGACTTGATAGTTGTTGCCAGTTTGACTGTATATAAAGCTCAGGTTTAAATATCATCGAGCCCACATCCTCAACTGAAATTGGAGCAAATTCATTGCTATGAATACAAACAATTTACATCAGGTAAATCCTGTGAACATTAAAGATAAATAATCATCTAGGTTCCATTTCAGCTAATTCTGCCCTATGAAGTGTTAAAAAAAGTGTGTATACATTTGCAAGGGTGGGAGACAGGGAGGGAATTCATAAGGAAGCTCCTGCATTGTAATCATGGTTCTGTAGTTAAGGTTGATTTACAGTTGCACCTGAAACAAAGATTTAGGCACATGAATATATAAAAATGTAATGGATGTTCTCCCCATGTTCCACGGTGCTTTTTCTCTGAGCAAAGAATTAGGTACAATTCAGTCATAGTACAAGATTTTATGCAGTCCTTGAATCTGCAGTTTGATCTAATAAACAGAAATAACATGTCTCATATATACAGTTCTTCTGATGTTATTTTACAGAGTATTTTTATTACTTTAAAGGGGGAAAAAAAAACACAACTATTTCTGTTTGGAAGGCAGTGTTTCTGAAAGTTGGGGTGAAATGAAGCATTGCTGAGCTTGCATAAGAGGGTCCAAAGTCTTTTGATCTCAACTGGATGAAAGCCAGCACATTTCCTTTGTTTGGCTTGGTATTACACAGCTTTATGTGGAACATGCTAAAGGTATTAGTTTTGTTCATTCATGAGCCATAGAGAAGTATAAATGTCTTCTTTAACATGAAAATGAGATCTGAGAGATTTCTTGAAAAGCAGCCATTACCAGGGCTGTAGCCCTAACTGTGTATGTGGTACTCTCCAGAATGCTCCTCCAGAAGCAAGTCAGAATGAATATACAAGCTGCTGCAAAGAAGTCAGCTTCTTGAAAGCAAGGAGAGAATTGTTCTGCATCAGAGAGGTTGGGAACATCTGACAAGCTCCTTCAACCTTCAGATACCGTGTGTGTAGGCTGTGGACAGTGAGGAGCATCACACAGAGGTAGACGTATTTCTGAAAGTAGCAGTAAAAACAGAAAATACTTTCACTGGGATGAGGTCAGACTAAATCAACTGGAATCACTTTGATGAGAAATTACTGGCCTTAAAAACTGCTGCTTAGCAAGTCTGGACACTACATCTAAGGCGAGCAGTTTAATGTGCGTTAAAAATGACTGTACATGAGAAAGTGGTAAATAGTTAAAACAACTGTGCATGTGTAATCATGTGCTCGGACAAGTCACTGTACAGTGCACATTATCATGTCTTCATATACCCTCTGCTTTGGTTTTAGTAGGGACAGCTTACTAGATTTCATCATCTCAGCTTTGCACGTTTGATGCACCAGAAAAGATTCCAGCCTTTTCTGAGGGTTTTGTTGTTTTTTTTTTCAGGTACAAACTTTAGTGCTAGCAACTATTCAGGCTATTAAGTAGCAGCACTTAGGTGCCAAACACTAGGATGTAAATGGAGAAAGCTGGAATTACTCTGGAACCTTTCCGTTTATATCAGCAGCCATTTTAGCCCTGTGGGTCTGCCCCACACAGAAGAATTAGGTTGTTAAACTTATGGGGAGAATTTTGCAGATATATTCCCATATCTTTCAAATCATTCCTGTTTTAGCTGGGCCAGATCCAGCCTTTAATTTGCATTGTGCTGTTCCATCTATGTCTATGAGTTTACACAGTGAAAACAAAGATAAAATTTGCTGTTTGTTCATGGCATTTTAAAATGTCTGCTGATTGTAAGAAAATAGTAAGAAGGAGCAAGACAGTTGCCATTTTGTGGGTTTTATTTATACTACTAAACTTTCTAAAAGAAGAGAAAGGACTTTAATAACCCTGAAATGTTACACATGCAGCAATCTTGGTGTTGCATGCACTGCTTTTCTATGGCATTTGTTAACTTATACTTTTCCATCACCTACTTTTTATTTCCCTTTTTTATTCCCCTGACTAGTTGGGATAATTGAAATTTTACAGCACATAATAATCAGCAGGTAAACCAGCAAAAGAAACCTATAAAATATACACTCTAAATTATACTGCTGCATATGGCCTTAAGATGCATGCAGTGTTTAGCGAACTCGTTTGGAAAGAGCTCTGTAAATGTCA
This sequence comes from Forpus xanthops, assembly GCA_032466535.1. Taxonomy (NCBI): domain Eukaryota; kingdom Metazoa; phylum Chordata; class Aves; order Psittaciformes; family Psittacidae; genus Forpus; species Forpus xanthops. Next base: position 40,469 of record JASSUY010031956.1, on the reverse strand, counting down.
GGAGTTTAGAACGATATAAGATGATGGGCTGCTGCTTCTTGTCTCAAATCTAAACAAATGTTTCTCTTGGTTAGTAAAAATTAATGTACTCTTATGTGTGCATCAGGTGTATACAGGAGAAGCCACGTAAGGAATCATACACACTGCATTACATGCAACATCACGAGGGTTTTAGCATGTTTCTTTTCCCATTAAAGGCTACAAGTGTTTAGACATAAATAGTAGTTGGTTTTCTCCTAAATGGCAAAAGACAGTGATTGCAGTCTGTTTCTGTATGCTGAGATAAAGACATTCAGGATCAGAGCCCATTTCCAGCTACATGTAAAAGTCATGAGTTGTGATTTTTCCCTCTTGAAGTTTTGATTTAGTGAGAAACAAAACTTACTCCAGCTGATGTCAAAGGGAGTTTTACCCAAATGAAGCAGGATGAGGGCCAGCCTGGCAGCTGCTGCCCACAGGACATTCGGTGTGTTTGTGGGCCAGGGCAGCCTGTTATAGCAGAAAGGTGTGGGACTGGGACTTCGTATATTTGGCTTTATTTTAAACTTGGCTTGTAAATGGAATGGTGGATTTTTCTTTTTAAAGTGTGGTGATTTTCTCTAGTTAAGAAAAATTGCACAACTGTTTCTCCAAGTGTTTGTGATTTTAAAGCAGACCAATGTCACTGTGCACATTTTTGGTTTGCAGCAAGGTTATTTGAAGAATTACTTTTGAACCGGAATGGCATGACCTGTTCATAAAAGCCCTAACACCAGCCTTGCACAGGCTTATCATGAAGTATCTGAGTCTTTTCTTCTGAGGAAAAAGGATGATTCTTTTTATTAGAGAAACAATGACTGTCAATGTGCTGCCATCTCTAAGAAACAAGAAAGGATTTTTTTTTTTAATGCTTCATAATCAGTACACTATAGGGTCATAGGAATTCATAAAACAACTGTTTGAATTATCAGTAGTACAGGTTTGAATACCAATGGCCTTAGAGCGGAATTTCAATAAATTCAGACTGAAAGGTGGAAACCATGGTTGAACATTTGCCCTGTCCTTGTTTATAGCATCTCAATTAGCTGTGATTGTGACTGGGAGCTCAGGGCTATGGTACGAAGGAGCTTTCTGCTGATTGCCGTTCTGCTTGCCGATTGTACCTTTATCAATAGTTTTTGAAGTGACAGAAAATTGGAGATGAGGTTACACAGTAAAAGAAAAGAAATATTGGAGGGATACTGGTTTCATACCAGTGTTTGCCATTAGAAGATTTTATGCTTGTACCAAAGGGCCTAGTCCTCTCCTGGTGTACACTCTATTGCAGCTCACTGAACTGTGGTTGAACTTACGCCAGTCAAGAACTGAATTTGGGATGTTTTCATAGAATTATAAAACAGTTTGGGTTGGAATGGGCCTTCAAAGGTTATCTAGTTCAACCCCCTGCAATAAGCAGGGACAACTTCAACTAGATCATGTTGAAGATGTTTTGCACTGGTCCTTTTAGTTACTTTACAGAATAAATGGACAAGCAGCCAACTCTGCAAAGCCACTGCCTCCTTTCTACATACATGGGTTTAAAAAGAAAATAAAAATAGTTTCTGCTGTAGTTTTTTGTGTGTGACAACCAAAAATAACAACAAACCTCTGTTTAGCATCTGAGCATCATCATCAAGAGGGTAGATAGAGTATATCTGTGTTTCATTACCATGCTGATGAAGAAATAGTGAAACATGGAACGTTTATTTTCTTCAAATGTGAATTGCACTTTCTTGTTTAACACAGTATGCACAAGGGGATATGTCAGCATGTAGCTGTAGTCCATGTAGTCCACATGTAATCCACATGTAGCAAAACTGTAATAATAATGTTTGTTTAATAGTACGTGAGTTTAAAACATTCTTTAAACCAGTGCAGCAGACCTGATTGAAAAAGCAATACACTGAAGCTTTGGTCTGCTTCGTTCCCTAGGCATAAGCAGTGCATTGAACATACCAAGTCTAATCCTGCAACAAAGCTGCTGAGGGTTTATTTGCTGACCTGTGGCTTTGATGGGCTGCAGGGGACTATGGCTGTCCGTTAAACCCCACTTTTTTGCAATGAGAAGCAAAGGGATGTGTTCAACTTTGGGCATTAGTAGACAGAACAGCAGCACTGGTGTAAAGCCTTGTATGTGAGGATTGCACAGGAAAAGGGACACTACAACAGGAGCCCACAGCATACTGTAGCCTTACCATGCTGATAAGTGGGTACAACTGTGTCTACCTGAACCCTCCTTCCCTTCTTTTGGCTATAAGCTGCATATGTGACTCAGGGCCATTTATTACTCAACAGCCACAATGTAGCTTCCACTGATCCCATGGTGTGACCAGCACATACATTAGGGAAATCAGCAGCTGAGATTTTTTCTGACTGAGATAAATGTGTTCCATGTGCCACACAACCTGAGATGAAAATGGGACAGAGGAAGTCCAGAACACTTGTTTTATGTTTTGTATAAACATGGAAATAATCTCTCGGGTACGGATTATTTCATTAAATTCCTTTCAGCAGCAACTGGAGAAGGTTGTTTCACTTGGGTGAAAAAGCCAGGAAAAGAGATTCTCCACATGCTTCTAGTTATTTTCAGAGGGATACAAGTACAGCTTTCTTCTACTTAAAGCAACACCTCTGCAAACTCTTCTGAAGTACCATTTCATAGGGTGGTACTGGTTTTCTGGGGATGCTATCAACGTCCTTTGGTAGATCTTTGATTATTTTACCATTATCTTTTAGACCCTCATTAATAGGCTTTAGGGGTGGGCCTTAATATCACAGTAATGTTTGGCTGGAAGGGAACCTAGAAAGTCATCTACTCCATCCCCCCTCACTAAAGGAGGATCAAGACTGGCTATTTCCAAAGCTTGCAAACTGCTGTGAGAAATTATTTGCTCTGCTCACATGGCAAATCTCAGGGTAGCCAAGATCAACAGTGTTCCTTCCCAGATTCAGAGGGTCCATGTTATACAAGATGTTTTCTTTCAGGTATTCATTTTGCTTTGCTTGTTTTGTTGCAACGCATTACACTCAGCTGAATCCCACATAAGCTGGTGTGTTGAACCATTTGGTTGTCAGATGTGGATATTTGCAATGTCATCAATAAATGCTGGTGCATAAATATGTTATAATAGCAAAAGAAGTTTATTTTTCTTCTTTTTAGGCAGGTTCTTCTTGTTTTGTTTCTGCACTGCTCTGACCTGGCCTCTTTACACTAATCCCCCTGTGCTGTTCCACTGTCTACAATTCATCACTTCCACACACAAAACATTGGCTCGAGCTGTGAGGTACTATAAGCTAAGCTGACCTACAGCCCAGAAAATATGTTTCTGCAGTGGATATTTCATGGCTTCCCACTGAGGTGTCACAAACCATATAGGAAGAAACTTTTTTCCCCCTTTCTCCATTTTCTGAGATTTTTCTTCTTAGGAAATGCTCTCTCCTGCTTTCAGCAGTTTGTTGCCTTGGCAAGAAATATGACTATCAGGTGTTTAAAATTAAAGTTGTTAAAATCAAATTTGCAAAGGCAGAAGGGTTTGCCCCAGTGTCCTGGACATAGTCCAACTTTGGTAATTACATCTCACCTAACTAAATCCTTCTTGAAGTTTCATAGTGTTTTTTCTGTCCTGCTGCAGTCTGCTATGGAGAGCTGCTGTGACATGACACGTTAAACATCTGCCATGTTTCTACCCAGAAGTGGCTGTGCTTCAATAGGAGATGAAGTGATTTGTAGTATATGGCATGTATACGCACAGAGTTTATTACAATGACTTCCACTGAGCTGGAAGAGTTACTTGGGAGCAGCACTTCTGAAAGAAAATAATCTCGGGAACTAAAGGTCTGATTCTCTACATCCCTCTTTCAGATGATCTTTTCCAAACCCATCCCTTTCTCTTATAAGGAGGCACTGCAATGTGACTGGTTCATGTGATCAGATGTGTTTATAGGATAATAACCTTCACCCTGGCCATTAATCCCCTCCATAAAGGCAAGGAGCATTCCAAAGTGCTGAGCAGCCCCAGTGGCCTGGGGTAAAACCAACACGTACGCACCTGCTAAATAAATATTTTCCTCGGCTTGGTACGAACATGATATTCCTTCCTGCACAGTTACATCAGCCAAAGAGGCCAAAGACAGTAGTTTGTCCTACTGCAATGCCAAGGAGCCAAGGCGAACTGGAAATTGGAAAAGAGCTGCCTCAGACAAGGGTTTTGCAGCACTGGCTGGGGACCTCTAGTGGTCCCTGAAACTTCAGGAGAGGATCCATGTCTGCTTACTCATTTTCCTACAAATTTAAGTGGTCCTTGGCCTGAAGAAAGTGAAGAAATGCTCTCATGGTTCCTCTGTAAAGGGAAAACCACTGTATTCAGGAAATGCATAGCACTTGCTCCTGGTTTTAAAGAGTCAAGCATTTTTACACTTCAAAATCATAATGTTTTAGTTAGCAGAAAAGCTTTATTATGGATATTTTTAAATTCCTGCCTCAGACACGTCCCTGGAGCTTGAGCCATGCCACTAAATATACAATGAATGAAATCTCTTTAAAACTCTGTGATAGGATCATTTGCATCCTGTGTTTGGTTGCATAGGCTAATAGAGACCATTTGTCTCCCTTCTTTCCAATATATGGATTTATATTTGTGTGCAGAGCTGTTTGCATTGACATAGTGCTCTGACAACCCCAAATGTGTGGTAAGGAATGGCCAACTTTTCTGACCTTACAAACCATGTATTAAACTCTTTGTGTGGCTAGGAAACACAAGATGCACATTTTATTGTGTTGAGGAAAGCGAGGAACTTGAGGAATTAATGGGAACTGCCAGTGACTCCTCTCTACACTCACCAGTCTGTCAGGGGACAGGACTGGGTTGGGTCCTGGAACAGCACAGGGATGTTGTTGTCAGCAGCAGCATCTGGTACTGCTTCCTCTAATGGGAAATGAGTGATATTATCTGAATCTCTGTTCTTTTATAGGGTTTTACACGGCCTTCTATACAACCCACTCATATGTGGCCCTTGTGGCCATATAAATGCTTGCCCACAAAATCTCAAGAGCAGCATGAGGACCCCATGAAACAGTAGGTTAGGCTAAGAGAGGAAAGATAGAGCTGGAGAAGAGAGATAGAGAGGCTCATGGCAGGCACTTCAGGCATGTAAAAAGAGCATCAGGATGTCACCAGCCCTCGGGGAGCAAAAAGTTTATTTCTGTTCAAGAAGAAATTGCGCTGTTCAGTCATTTCCCTGTGGTTTCAGAACAAAAAGCTGTATTGAAGTTTTCCTTTTCTTAAAGCATAGGTTGTTTAAAAATCTGTATGAGTGATGATCTGGCTTGCCTGGCTGCAGGATGATGGGGGCAGAGCCCCTCAGACAAGAGCAGTGCTGGGGGAGTAGTGTACATCTCCCTGCCTCTGTGGCAAGCACCACCTCTAAAGGTTTCTTGGCCATAGCAAGGGAGTTATTGAGAACTGTAAATCAAGCCCAGTGGGGATAAATAAGCTTTATGGTGCAGCTACATTAAGCTACAGCTCCCCCTTCTCTGAGTACACCTTTTGCTGAGATGTTGCAATAGTAGACTTTAAAGGCAGCCAAGCAGTACAGCACATTTCTTCCCTCAGATTAAAAGCATTGTTTAAATTCTTGTGGCTAGACAATTTGTCTTGTCCTTAAAGGAAAAAAAAAAAAAGAAACCATATTAAACAGCAAAGCAGCACAAAGAGGCTGGGATGCAGGATTGAGAGACTGCAGGGAATTTTTAGCTTGCTTGCTGCAAATCAAGATCAGCCTTTTCACCTTTCCACAATCTTTCTCCCTTTGCTATTTGCGGTTACCATAAAATCTTATTCTGAGGTTCTCTCAGATGTTAGAATTAGATAATGTCTCTGGAAGATGGAGACATGGTCTGGATAAACATAGTCATGAATAATGTATTTGGTGTTACAACACCTTTCATCCAGCAAGACTCCAGGGGAAAAAATATATAAAAGCACATATTTATTATTTAATAAATAATAAAATATTTATATATATTATAATTCATTGTCTATATGTATCCATATAGGGTATGAATATGAACATATATGAATATCTAGAGATACAGGTGTATCTGCATCTTAAACACAGGGACTTATTTGCCCAATACAGAGCAATCCTATTCCAGGGATGAACTGGAGCAGCAGATGGGTAACTCATAACACTCCTATTGCTTTTTATGTAACAAGGAAGTGACACAAAGCTCTTCCTGAGAGATGGGCCTTGCAAAACAGTGTCACAATCTCCCCTGGGATTGCCAAGGACCAGGAGGGTGTCCATCACAGAACAGGATTTGGGAAACACCTGAGAGAATGTGAGATTTTCTGGTAGCCAGTGGCATTTGTTTGCATCCCATCCAAAACACATCATGCCAGGCTCAGCAGAGGTGACTGCAGAGAATAATTGCAATGTTTTAGAGCCATGCTGGGATCTTATCTTACTGTGGGCTACCTATCCGGAAAAGGACTGTGTTTACTGTTTCCATGTCAGTCTGGAAATTGTTGTAATTTTGACACAAAAGAAACTGCAATGTGGATTGCTGGGGTATCAATCTCCTTTCACCTGCAGCCTGTTTTATGAAGATCCATGCTGTTTAAAATATACATGTAAACTTTGACATCTTACAGGTCAGAATGAGCAGATACATCTACGAAGCCACAGAACTCATTCAATAAAACTGGGTTTATAAAATGCAAATCTTACTCATGCCATTTTCCAGTCCCCTCCCAGTTCCAGCATCGGGCCCATGCTTAGCAGGGCCATAGGATCCCACAGCAACTTTGCAATTCCAGATGCCACAGTTTGCTTCAGACTACTTCCAGCTTTGGTTTTTGTTGCTGGCTTTTTTTTTTTAAAGAACTGCTCCTCTTAGGGAACAATGATGAGATAGATTGTCTGATAGTTCAGTGAAGGTGTCTGATGGGTGTCTGAAAGAAAGGAAATGACAAAGCACCCAAGTTCTTGTTCTCTCAGAGCAAACCTTTGCAGTGAGTTTACTGGTTTGATTTTCTCAAGAAACCCTCAAACTCAGGGTTTCATGCTAAGTGTAAAGAGCAGGCTGCTTTGACTTGCATATTTGTACATGAATCCAGCCCAGTGGAAAAAAAAGAAAAAGGGAAAATCTATTGAAGGCATTGAAAAGAAAAGAAATAAAATCAGTGCGTGGAAAGGGGTTTAATACATTCACACGTTATTTAGCTCTAACAAAGAGCAGCAACCCCAGATGACCTCCTGGCTCCTGTCTCCACCCAAGTTCCTGGCCTCTGTTCAACGTCCTGGCAAAAGTTGCAGACATCCGCAACACAATGCCAAGTAGCTGTTTTGTCTGTAGATATGTAATAGAGATTAGCTGAGTGGTGGTGGGGAGCTGCTGTACATAAACCAGCACCTCCAAACAGGGAGCTGGCATCCAATGCCCATCAAAGAGCCTTTTTCCCAGAGGTGCCAAGCACCTCCTCAAAACTTGGGTGGCTGGGTAAGAGAGAAAGATTTTCACCACTTCAGCTCAGGGGGGTTTATGTGTTGTCCTCCCCATCCCCTCCCACGTCAGTGCCCAGGCGACTCTCCCATGTCAATGATTAACTCGATGGGACGGGGGCTTTGCACCCCCATGAAGGCCGGATTGAGCACAGGGCCCATTACATCATGCCTTTCTGATGTGCTCAGCCATGGATCACTGATTTGCCTCCCTGATGGCAAGCTAGCAAAGCTGACACTTAAATGGAAAGGAAAATGTAACCCCGTGCACATGGCTTGTTAACACCTCCCGTGTGTGATCACTTTTAAAGAGAGGCCTGAACTGTGCCCGCAATGGAAAGAGCTTTTGTTTTCCTGTAGTAGGCTTTAAAAGAAAAAAATTCATTTTGACTTTAAATACTCTCTCTTTTTTCCTCCCTTTTTCCACCGGAGACAGGAAACGGTCCTTTCATGTGTTCAGAAATACAAATTATGATTGGCAGAACATTAGAGTGCAGAAAAAGCCCTTTTGAAAGAGATCCTGGAGGAGCAATAAAGGCAGATTAAAGGTTAGTCCCAGCACCTAGTCAGCCAATCTCCTTGAGTCACACTCCCCAGCTCTCTGCAGCTTGTTCGTATTTTTTGTCACAGAACTGGCTAGGCCTGAAATTTCAATAAAATGCAAAGTGGGAAGGGAAAAGTGCTGGGCTCTTCTCCTCCTTCTTTCTCCTTCTCCTTCTCCTTCCTTATGAATGAGTTATAAAGGAAATATCAGCTACTAAATGTTTTGCTTCAGCATGTGTTCATTATTGCCATTTTATTCCTTTACCAAGACCACTGTGACCAGGGAATGACAGCAAAGGAAGCTGCTCTGAAACAGCATGTTAATTCTGTGTAACATAGTATGTCACATCACATTTTACAGAGTATGTTATAATTACGTAATATGTTAATAAATTCCCATTGTGCTAATATGCTGGGTGAGTTTAATAGCAGGTTGTCATGAGAAATAAAGCAAGAGAGCCTGAGGTCTCAGTTAAGCACACAGATTTGGTAAACACTTTGGGTTTGTTAGAAGAGGCAACCCAGGCTGCCTGCTGTGAGGCTTTGCTTCCTGTCAAGGTACCAAACTTGTCCCTCAGGACCATCACTGAGGAGCAGAAGAGCTAGAAGACAGTAGCACTTTGAAGGATTTATATTTTTCCATCTCAAAAAGGGGCTCCACTACTGATGACTGAATCCAATCATAACATGAGAAGGGGCACTCTCTGGAGTGCATAAAAATGCTTGGCAGAAGCCTCGCTGTAAACATTTATGCTTCGTTCCTATGACTAAATAAACAATATCTTATAGGAACATGATTAAAAATACATAAAACAAGTTCAGCACTGGCTACTGATCAGTAAATGGAAGAGTAACAGGTGCCAAACTCACTTGGCCCTTCAACCTAAAAGCGTAAGTAGCTTGAAGTCTGATCTAAGGAAGGGGAAACCAAGAAGAGACAACAAGGGGGATGCTCCGATAAAGCAGCAGGTGAGCAGGGCTGCTTTCCTGCCCCAAGCTCCTTTTCCTCTACCTCTGGAACAGGTTGGGATTCATCTGGCAACGAAGCTTCATGTGGGAGGATACTGTGCTTATTCGTTCCCTCTGGGAATAATTAGCCAAGGTCAACGTTGCTGGATCCTTGGATGGGAAACTGTCAAGGAAAATATAAGCACTACAGAAAGTGCTGCTGGTAAGTCGGCATGTGGGAAACCATCCCTGAGTCAGAGATGAACCGAGCCCTTTACATAGCACTAAGGACCTTTGTGGCGGTATCATTCCTGGTTGTTAGCTTTAATCTCACACTGCACAACATCTACACCGCAAGACCCTGGCAGCAGCTCCAGGCCTTGGAAACTCGTCTGAGGTTTTGTATCTGAAGCCAGCTGCCTAGCCTGCCCCTTCCCTGCTTCCCTCCTCTGTAAATCTGGGGTTTATTCAAGCACGGGAAGTCTAGCATCACCACCCTCAGACATTCTGTTTCTGACCTCCAGGCACTCCAGCATCAACCTATGTGCTTGAGCTGCACATAGATAGGAACATAACAGGCTGGTTAAGCAATTGACCCCACAGTGTGGGCAGACGTAGCGCAGGTTTCTGAGTGTTATCCAAGGTGGACACAGCAGCTCTGATGTGATGATGTGAGGTGAAAGCACATGCAATTCTAGGTTTTTTCTGCAGCAAATCAGCATGTGGTAGTACATACAGGAAAAAGCTGTTTGCCTCACTTGGCTGCTTGAGGGCAACTTCCGCCCTATCCTGAGTGTTGCTCAGCAAGGACAGAAAATGAAGATGCTAACAAGCACATGCCATTGCACTTCTCACAGAAACAGACTTTTGAGACTGAACTGGGTGCTCAGCCCTTCCCTGCTGACTTGCTTTCTGGGGTAGTATTCTCCACATATATTGCACTGTACACTAGGACACTGAGCATGGCCACTGTACTTTTGCACAAGAGATAGATAGCAGCAGTTTGGTTTTCTTGAGAAGTGATCTGTATCCAGTTTGTAAAATTCTTCTGAATTCTTTGAGAAGGAGGATGTTGATAAATGACTTCTATCCCACCACTGTAATTCCTCCCTCCCTCATTTTTAATGCAGTTCCCTGTACAGTTGAAAACCCTTCTTCCTCTTCTCTTCTGAACAGGGGTTGCCTGATTTCATTATATTTTTTTTTCCAGTTAATAATGAAAATAACAAATGCATACTGGAGACTTGAAGAGAGCTGTGCTTGAGAGCACAGATATGTTGTGAATATGAGAGGGTGAGAGAAGAGACCTTTGGCTGTGATGAGACCCAGATGTCCCATTGTGGATGTGTCCAGCAAAGTTACTCTGTCAAGTCTTTGTTTAAATTGGGTCCCACTACACAAGTGTATTTATTAGCATAACAAATTTGTAATGGCCAAGGAAAGGAAAAAATGACTTGCCTAATGGAAATGAATTGTGTAGCATAACCTGGTGGTACATAGGACTCTATCATGGTATTTAATGTCTCTCCCCATGCTGAAAGAAAGAGTCTTGACACAGGCGCCAGTAGGTCTGTAGAGCCATTGGTAGACAGCCAGGGCAAACCATTTAATGGAAGGACATCATTAAATATGCCTTTATTTTTATTACTTTGTAATATTATTATGCAGCTGAAATAAATCACCAGTAGTTCTTAGTGGGATTCAGTCACAAGCCACAAAAGTAGTGAGCTGGGGGGCTTGCTTCTCAGTCTTCCTTGTAGGCAATCTTCTGCACTCTCTACAAAGAGCAAAACTTTTGCAGTAGGGTCAGCCCATGACCTCTTGCACTTTCAATATGTTTAAAATGCATTAACAAATACGTATAACTTCTTGAACTCCCAGGACCAAGTTCTAGGCTCCTGCAGCCCTAATCTGCAGGCAACCATGAGCTGCAGAGCCCCCAGATCAAACTGAGTGGTTTGCTACTGATTCTACATTACCACTTCACTGGCTCAGGGCTAGTATGTGCTAAAGGAGTAGTGAGAGGAGTCTGGTGGAGGTCAAAGCTGTTTCAACTATCTGTCTAGCCTAGATCCTGCATGGATCCCAGATCCCCTCCAAAATCAGGAAGGTGCAATGATGTTGCATGCTCACCCAAGTAGCAAGCTGCAGTACAGCATCAGCAAACTGAATTCGCCTCAGTTTTCCACAAGCAGTTGGACAAAACGTCATGTCTTCAAGAACACAGCAGAGGAGTCAAAAAGGAGATGTGAAAATTTGTGTTTGGACTTTGACCAAACTGTCTGATTGGCCTAAGAACTCGTTTTGCACTTGTGTACATCAGTGAGGATGCAGTACAGTGGTTTTAAATGGAAGGGACACCCAAAGCTTTTCTACACACTCATTTTCTTATCTTTCATGCAAGTAGGAACTTTGTGGTGCAAAGCATTCTGTAGAAAAACTAAATATGTCAGCAGGAAGTTATTACCCATCATGTGATCATTTCAGCTTAACACATTTTGTGTTTACTCTGCTCTATGTCCCTCCTGAAAGTGCTGCTAGGTGTGCAAGCTCTGCCTTGGACACTTCTTTTCTCTTTTTTCTTCATACATTATTTCAGAGGGAAGAAGAATGGCAGACTGATTTAGAGAGTAGTAGAGTAGTGCTGAAATAGCAGCATTAGTTGCGTAAAACATCCATTAGTTCCTTCTTGTCACCTTTAAGATGCCATTTTTTTTCTTCTTTTTTTCAGGTAAATGTTAACAGGAGGTTTATCATTAACCACCTTTGGGGTTTGAAAAGAGTTTATATTATTCACATGAACAGTGTGTGTTGCAAGACTCCTTTCTTTACTATTTAGATAAAAATTATTGAGAGCTTGAGTTTTGGCTAAGCTGAAGCCAAACTGAAATAGATAAGCTCTGACTCAAAAAAGAGCCTCAAAAAGCCTCAGTTTGAGTTCAGTTACAATACAAGTATTATCTACTTAGATACTGAAATGAATGCAAATCAGAGAAAGGCTTTATTTGTGCTTCAGGATCAAGAAGAAACACTAAGTGTGATGTTGAATTTGAGGAGATCATTCAATTCATCCATTCCATAAGTTCAGAAACAAATCCTATAGTCTGGTTTTTTTCTGCAGTGAAGTTGTATCTCAGTCAAGCTTATTCTTACCATGGCAAGGAGCAAAAGGTGGTCTCAAAAGTAGATCTTATCTTCTGATGAACAAATGTCAGAAAGGAGACAAATGACTGCTCTTCCAAAATTTCAGCCCATACATTGACACTCCTGTGAAAAGCACTTTTGTTTGTCACCAGAAACACACTGGAACAGCTCTGTTATTTTGTAATCAAAGACTGGTTAATATCTTGATTTCTACAGAAACAACATCCCTGATGACTTCCATGTGCTCCACAGTCAGTAATACATAGCCCAGGTTCACCATATAGGTATGAGCAGCAGCGACAGCCACAGAATAGACAACATCTGCTCAGGGGATATTCTTCCTAAATGAAAAGGGGCTATGGAAGAGCCAACTCTGAGCAACATGTCAAAGAAAGACAGTAAAACCAAACCTGGTTCCTGGTTCTGCTACAGATCTCCTAGATCATCTTATCTCAGTGTGCTTCAGAGGTCATCCCCCAGATGATAACTCCTTCATCCAGACACAGCAAGAGGAAGCCATAAAGGGGGAAGAAGAAAGCTGGGGTACAAATGCACCCATCCCATCAGCTCCCAAACATCAACACCATGAGAAAGCCTTCCAAAGGGCAAGTCCATTAGCAGAAATATTCAGCATCACCTGCCAACACTGGTTTCACAATTAGTCCTTGGAATCCTTCTGGAAGAAGGATTCTATATAGAAATATAGCAGTATAGAAGAAATAGATCTTTTAATATTTCCCATTATCCTACAGCTCCTGTTTCTGAACTGCGGGAATGCCCCCTTACCATGACTTCTGTATATACCTCTGGTATGCACGCACATACAGACAAAATTCTTTTTTGTATTTGGAACATGGATTATAGGGGGATTCTGTTCATAGAGCTAGAGGGACCTGTGCTCCCAGGCCTGCCTCTTCAGAGCACTAATTCCCCCCTCCTTCTTTTGCTATGTTTGCCAGTGGAAAAAATTAGCAAACCTTATTTACAAATATTTTTGCCTCTTGGCCCTCTGCCTAATGCTGCGCTATTAAGGCTGTCGTTGTTCCACTAAACAATTGCCAAATGTTTCTGCATGCATTGGCTTGCTTTTGAGTTCAGATATTCTTATTCCACCAGCTTCCCCCCTTTGCTTAATTCAAGGTGAATGCTACAGACTTCAGCCTTGTCAGAAAATTTCCCCTTTACTACCCCACTAAAATATACTATTGCAGCAGCCATCGTAAAACTCCTTCACTGAGATGTTTTCCTGCAAACAGTTTTTCTGACCTAGGCTCTCCTTTCATGATGAAAATGCTCTGCTTGCATGGGATCAGTATGCCCCTAAACCTCACACTTACATCAGACGAGGTCAACAAGTCTGTAGCCAGGGACACCTTGGGGGAATTTGGGTACCCAGTTCCAAAACTGTGTCCTGGAGAAACTTTTCTTCAACTGAAGCCTGATCCTGGAGACAAGTAATCTCCATTTCTGCGTGCCCAAACATGTCTGAGCAGCTTAGTGCCTAAGCCGATCCAGGATCAAGGAACAAAACATTTCTCCTCCTCTTTTCCCTGAGGCTCTTGACCTAATAACTAGGACATATTTTCAGGATTCTCCTCCTTCCAAGAGGCCGTGGTGGCCGTCACATTCTATTAAGGTATGGAATGAAGTAGTGTTCCACATTCATTTTCCTGCCATCTTCCTTTTTCTTTACACCCCTGTTGGTTAGAGCACTGGCATAGAATGGTGGGTACTCATTTTCCCTTATCTCTATCTGCAAGGACTCAGTTTCCTGGAATGCCCTTAAGAGCATCTGCCACCCAGCTGGGGACCAGATGCCCCAGCTAGCCTCATTCCTCACTACTCCTCCTGAACCTAGGCCAGCATTGCTCAAAAGACTGTATCACATATGCCCCATTAGAAGGATCACTGCCACAGCAAATGATTTCTTTCTGTCTTTTCCAGTTAGTGGAGAAGTCTCTCAGGTCTACTCCATGCCTGTACAGGCCATTTTGATTGGTGATTGAAACATTACTTAGTCACACTATTTGCTCTAGTGAGCAAGTAGCAAGGGTAATGGTGAAGTTACATGCTTCGGCACATGCCATCAACATACACAGCCCGTGGAAGACCTCACCATTCTGTTGTACATCAGTTTGGTACTCACAAAATATGGATTATATACACAAATTGTAGCAAATTCATAAAATAAAAGGAAATTTTATATATGCTTATTCTCCCTTTTAATTTCTGTAAAGTATGTTCATGCTTCTGTGTATAGTGTTTAGTTCCAAATGTAAGGGTGATACAGTTTACTAGCATTTCAGCGGCAGCTGAAAAATGACTGATAAATGGATGTTGAAGGGCAGTCAAAGAAAGCAAGTTTCATAGCTGTAATTGCAAATAGTAGCATGGGAAATGTGACTCTGAAACAACGAAAGAAAGATTTATGTCTCTAATGAAAACAGCTCCAGTGTCAGATACAGCCTAACTTCCCAGACCAGATAAAAACACAAGAATTATCTCCAGAAATTACTCAGTGAAAAATTCTGAATAACAAATGCAGTTGAGAAAGATGCTCAGACAGAATGTAAATAGGAAAAAAGGAGGGCGTAACAGATTTATTAATCAGTATGATTTATGCATATAGCTTTACTAACAATGCAAACCAATAAATTAAAACACAGCCAAGTTTTCCTCCACACTATTTGGTCAATGAACCTTCATCCTGGCCTGAGGCACTGCTGTTTTTAAGCCAGTCCTGCCAAGCTCAATGGTGTTTCTAGGATCATGAAATGCCAATGCACAAGATCCAGAGAGTCTTCAAGAAGAACATTCCAGCAACTGATTTTTGTCTCTGCATTTGAAAACTGATCGTATACGAGATACAACTGAAGGCACATAACAGCTTATCTGTATAGCCTAACCTAACTATACAGTTAACCCTAAGAGTAAGGTGAGCCATGCAGCCTTTAGTTCAGACAACTTCACAGAGCACGATACTTCGAAGGACCTCTGGCTCCCATCCCAAACACACACCAAAGCCAATGCCCATCCCTTCCCTGCTCTCATTGCTCAGGCTGGCACATGTGGAAATCACACCTCTTCCTCTGCTGTATAAACAAGTCTTAGATCACCACCACTTTCTTGGCCCTCTGGTTTGTCACCACATCCAACTATGCTGATTTAACTCTAAATCTGGCCTCAGGGGGAAGGGACAAGTTAAAACATACACCTCCTTTTTTTTGGGTGTTCATTCATAACGAACACTAAGCAACCAATCACACTTAGCTAAACACAACCTTGACTTTCAGGGTCGTATAGAGATGTTTTTTCTCCTAAATTCCTCACTTTCACTCATCATACACTAATGTGATACTCTTCTTGACCAGATGGACGGCAAAGCTTGCTGTCCAGGTGTAAATACATCCAATGGGAAGATTACAGTATGAGCAATTAAGCCTGGTTTTCGCTATGCCGGTCACTTCTAAGTGCCCACTTGATGAACACCCATGCTGGGACATACTGTGAAGAGAAAGTCTGGAGGCAAAGCCACAAGGACTAGTAAGTATGTTGGGCTTGGTCATCCTATCCATCTGTTCAAATTCCGCTCCAGGGCTGTGCCTCTAACTAATCAGTGACAATTTAAAACACAAGTTTGTGATTTTTAGGTTTATATTAAGAAAATTCAAGATGTTGCAAGAGCCAGTGGCAGTGCACTGGAATCATGAAGGGTTTAAAATCAGAGACACTGAAGTGCAGAGTCACTCAGAGAATCCTTTTATTATATTTACAGATCATGCCACAAAACCCTGAGTTTATGAGGATGGAGAACATTTTCAGAATACATGCAAAATCTGCTTTGGTCTTGTACATCTCTTGTGAAAGAAACACAGTCATTCTTGGCAGGGATTGGAGTTAAACCTTTTCCTGTAGCTAACTATGCTAGCCTAGCCTGAGCTGCCCCACTGTGACCAACTGCCCTTAATTAATGAAAAGGAAGCAGGAAGATACCTACTTTGCCAGCTCCATCATTAAGTTCTTTTTATGGGTTCTGCCAGACCATGCTCAAGTGTCAGGCCAAGTCTCTGTCACACCCAAGAAGTGAAATCTAACCTTCCTGATGACCTAAATTGTGGCATCATCACAAATGAGGTCTTGTAAGTTAGTGCCACAGGGCTCTAGAGCCCACTAGCCAGCTCATCCTTTGTGTTTTATGTCTTCATAAAAAGACACTGGCACAATTGTGCACTCTGCAAATTGAAGTGACTTAATGATGCCTTAAGACTTGAGAGATTTACTGGGTAAATCTCTGTAACATCTCCAGCTCCATTCAAGCCCTATTCCTAACCCACTGGGGTAAAGAGCACTGTGCTGGAGGCAGTTCAGTCCAGTTCAACAAAACAACTGTCAAAACCATGCTGCTAGTAAACCCTTGCTCCACCCTTGCTGCATCCTTGTGCTTCCAAGGCTCAGGCTGTGCACCACTTCAAGTCTCCCCTCCTAAATCCCTTAGAGTTACAACCAAGAAAGCTGCACCCCACCTTCCACAAAACCAATGTCCTTTATGTTTCTCTAGGAACGTGCATCATCTCCATATTTTAAGGCTAAGGTAGAGCCCAGACACCCACATCAGGTTTGGGTCTCTGGGCTGTGAGCACATAGCCTAGTGGGGCTTGCCCAGCCCAGTTTGTGGCGTGATAAAGCAAGGCAAAGGCAGATGGGTTATACACCATCAGTATGTCTAAGGTGCAAATCAAGCCTGCTTTTAAATAAATCTTCCCCCTCCGTCACAGAAATGCTGTGTCCAAGGCTCCTCTGCAGCCCTTTTCAACAACTTCATGAGAGACATCCCACTACCATTTCTTCTTTACAGTGTTTGTTTCTAAACATAGCCCCAAACCCTTTAATTATTTAAAAGACAGAACTTGAGGCTTTTAAGTAGATTATATTAACTAATTTCCTTTGCAGCAGGGGAAGGGGTGAAGTCTGGGGAGTCTGCCCACAACTTAAGCACTGGTCTTGTGGTTTGAGATGTTGCTATCACCCTTCCATGCTACGTATTTTTTTTAGGCCTAAATTGATCTAAACCCTCCGTTACCCTCCAAACATATGCCTGGAATGGCAGACAGTCATTCTTAGGCCAGCCCATATCACATAGTAGCTGTATACCCAAACTTCCACCATCAGCTATAAGCCAGCAGTTAAATGGGGTGACCATATGGTGTACCCCAGCTAGCTAACTCTCACACAGCATTAAAACACAATTATAGAGTGCCTGGGACACTTTAGCATATAGAACCCTTCCTAGCAAGCACATCTAAAAAAAAAAAAAAAAAGAAGTAAAAAGAAATGAGAATACAAGCAGCCATGAGTGAAGCATTAAATTGGTCAATTCTGGACCCCTTTTACAACATTATTGCAATGTGGCTTCTGAAACAAAAAGATTGTATTGAATTAGTGCAAGTGGAAAACTGCTTCTTAGACCAAAAAGGAAAAAGCAGGGGGAGGGGAGAGCTGTGTGGGAAAGATTCTTTAAAGTAATCTTTTTTTTTTTTTTTTAATCCCAGTTGGAGAATTTAAAAAAGAAGAGGTTGGCAAATTTTTGTCAAAACATTTCAATGGCCAAAGCCTAAATGTTGGCTTCGTTTCACTCTACAAATGACAAAAGCTTCGGAAAAATGTCAATAATAAGAGGAAAAAAAGCTATTTTTTGATTTAGTTTTCAAAAATAAAAGAGCCTGTGAGAGTACAACTCTCAGTCTCTGCCCATCACAAGCTCCACGGGCAGATGTTGTCTCCCTCAAAGGACTTCTCTCCACTGAAACTTTCCTGGGGAAGGCTAAACAAGAGAAAGAAATGGGAGGACGAGAAGAGCAGTAAAGGAATCACAGTGAGCGAAGAAAAGAAGATGAAAGTTCCCAGCAAAATGCCAGGAAGTGCGAAAAAAAAAACAGCAGGAAGTGTGAAAGAAGGCACAGGGACTTTTCCCCCCCTCCTAATTACAATAAGCTTAATTTTCTTCTCTTCAGGTGTTGCAGGAAACCTAGCGTGTTTGTAGTTTAAGTGATAAAGACAAAGGCTGGCAGGGGAAACAGAGCAAAGCAAGTTTTACAAGGTCACAGCCTGTTTCATTGGCTGAATCCAAGTCCACACCTTTGTCCACTTCAGATCTAATTGACATTTACTGATCTGTTGTCCATTAGCTTCCTAAGCAGCCCATAGATAACAAGATGGCAATGAAAAATTTAAGTGAAACTGACTCAACACTAGCATTTGAAAAAGTTATGTTAGAAAATACTGCTTTAAAATGCTACAAAATACAATGCTCTGGGGATTTCTGGCATGCAAGACAAGAGGACAGCCTCAATTCTGAGAACTTATCTGCCCAGCATTTTCATGACATAGATACAGAATACTGGCAGCTCACACTGCTCTTTGGTGTGCCAAGAGACATCTAGCATTTTAAAAATGCCTACCCACATCCATAGTTGAGAGAAGAGCTGTTTGGAAAGAGTGGATTCAGGAGCTGGGAAATGTTTGCAGGGAAAAAAAAAGAAATAATTTTCTGCAGTACGTTTCTTTCAGAATGCAATGGGTAAACAACAAGGCCATATTAAAGAAATTGAATAAGAAAATCTTTCAGAGACACAAAATGGATTCATGTATTGTTTTGTTTGCAAAATATTACTTCTTCCCTTGAAAACAAATGTCACATTGGGATGGAGGTGCTTAGCCTGTGTATAGTATTGACCGTTTCTTCCTTAATATGCCTATGCAATTTATCCCTCAACATGTGCTTATCACAAAACCATTCAACCATGCCAGGTAACCAAAGGACTATGAATGAAAACAAACACAACAGCTGTGCCTCACCCGTCCCCTTCTCTGCAAAGTCCTGACTGAGCAGATGGGCATCAGCCTGACACTGAGAAACTCCTTTAGAGCTGCTAGCAGAGTTTGTTGGCTGTCAAAGACCTGGCAGGGTGGCTGCAACAGGGAAGAGCTTGGAACACTTTAGACATTGAGCATGTACTTTTTTTTGGTGGGCAAGGAGATTAGAAAAGCCCATGGCCACTTGGCTGCTCAGCTGGTGCAGGTGTGTCCCTGCAAGTTCTGGTGGCCTGTGGGGCACAGGGGTGAGACGCTTGCATTGTTTTTGCCTTGGCCACATAAGCACGTGGTGAATGTCCCTGGTACACTGAGTTCCTCCTGGAAAAGGGTATGTTCTCTTTTCCTGAAAACTTGGCAAGAAGAGGTGGTGAGCTGCAGCCATTTGTGCTGAGGGGAGCTGAGTGACATGCCAGCAGCACTGGTGCCCAAATGTGTGGCTAGGGAAAAAATGAAGCAGCAGGATCTGCTCAGGACACCATCACACTGCCAGCCATGGTGATTCTTTATGCCAGGGATAGCCCAGCTCAGAAACCAAATGGTGAGCTCCCCTATTCACCTTTGAGGAGTCCTTCAGCACTCAGAGACCTGAGTATCTCGGTATGTACCGTCTGGAGTCTGGAAGTGACTCAGAGCACACAGACAGCTTTTTGGAACCATAGGGCCGGGGAACTGTGTCTGGCTCAGGTAGAAGTCTTCTAAGCAAACTTACTTCTGATTGAGTGGTTCCAGATTGCAAACCGTAAAAACCTAAATCATCCATTTAGCCATAGAAAAAAAAAAACATAGGAAATACTTTCTAAGACTTTAAAAAGGACTTATTTAACTGCATTCCCCTCCCCTTTTTTTTTTTTATTTTCCCCACAAATATTGCAGATGAGCATACATTTCTCAAAAAGATTTCAGCAGGTTTTGACAGAAAGTGAATTTATCACTGCTGACTGTGGCTACTCTTGGTGGAAATCTCAGGGTTGCACCCATGCAACCGTGAAACAGAAATGACATTTTGACTATCTAAATGCTCATAGGCAAGCTACAAATAAATGATTATTCACAGAAATTATGGGCACTATTATTTCAAACAACAAACACATTCAAGAACATGCAGGCAGGCTCACAGATAGTTTGCAAACAGAAAAAAGGCCAAACACTCCCATTCAGTTACTTGCTGTAGATTATTCACACAGCTCTAATAACAGCCCCCTGTCTCCACAAGCCTGCATTAGATGCTGTCCAAAACTGGGGTGGTGGTGAAAGCTCCCGCTCTATCATTATGAAAACCCATAGTTGAAGCTTTTTTTTTTCTTGCCCATTCATTTCTACAAAACAAAAACAAAGGATGGGATTTTCTTCACAGGGGTTGGTTTGGAGTTGCTTCATTTCAGTGGTATGCAGATGTTTTCACTGTGGTTTCACAGGGTGTCCAGAAACACCTGTTAATTCTAAAAGAAAAGCATAAAATCCCTGAAAAGCCTCTTCTTCTGTTTTCTTCTTCATCCTATAATGATCTGGTCTTGACATTATGACAGCAAACACACCTCGCAGCTAACATTGTTTGGAAGCTGTAAAAAACGCCAGTAATTGCTGTTGATCAGTGCCTGGTTGCGCAGTGTATGATAAATGGCCTACCAATGGCTACACTTAACACAGCCACCAGGCTCTTGGCCAGATGCCCTCAGTGGTTCACAGCTTCCCACCACCACTCTCCAGAGGTGGTATCCACCTCCCAGCTGCTCCCCCTTCCCTTAGTGATGCTGTGAAACATTCCCACACCATACTCAGAACAGGCAGCTGGGATGCACACCACAAACATCCTTCAAGCATTAGGTCCTCTCTCCTGAAATAGGCAGCTGAAAAGGTTGTTCAGTGGGGCTGCTCGTCCTGCAGGCAGCTGAGGATATTGGTTTCCCTGGTTCAAGCCCACCCTCTTCACCCTTGGTAGTCAGTGTGGCTCAAGACACTAATTCGAACTGGTGATATGTACTGCTGTTCATCTGGAAATGCTCCTGTCTTTCTCCTAGAAATGCTGGTCACAACTTCAAGCTTGCTGTGAACCAGAGAGTGGTTTGATCTCTTTCAGCTCAGGGGTTTTCAACAGCAATTCATCCTTTATGGGTCAGTCTGGGAGCTGAAAAACTATACTACTGTGGCCCTGGACCCAAACTCCCATCACTTGATGTGCTCTTCACACATAGTAGGGCTATGTGGCTTCTGTGACAACTTTGGTTAAAGCCTGGTCCACTCAGAAATGCTGAGCACTGTCTGCCACAGGCATTGCCTGTAGGGGCCCCCTTTGCTTGAAGGATATGCTAGTGTGCCTTAATTAAATGCTATGCAGGTCTGTGGTTGTTTGCTGCAAGAAATAAACTATGATACATCTGCGCCAAGCTCTTAAACAGATGCCTCTGTGCTGCCAGCCAGCACTCCAACAGTGCCCTGGGCGGCCTGCCCAGCGGTGCAGGCATAAGAGGGGATGTGCAAGGCAAAGGTGCACATTTGTCCAGGTCAGTCATACAGCACTTTATTTTTTGGACTCACACAGGTGAAATTCAAAGGTGTTCCTGTGCTGCACATCAACTGGATTGGTAGAAGAGCAGGAGAAGGGCTGACAGAGATGTGCCCTGCCACAGCCAGCTCCTCTGCTGAAGGAGCACAGCACCTGGGAGGCACATTAGTGCCTGTTCACTCCTGCTTAACTGAACAACCCCTCTGCGTTTCTGTTTCTCACACAGCCTGACTCGGTGTGCAAACTTTTCATGTTATGTGGAAGAAAAACAGGCTGTAGTTCTCTTCATTCAGGAAGAGCACAATTAAGTTGTCTCTGTTTAGGGGATGACCCACCTGCCAGCCCAGGTAAGAGTGTCCATGTAGGTTTTTGCCCATGGGCTCAGTCCATTCAAGTTCAGAGAGCTACCATGGTCAGGTGAAGAGCTCTGATGTGCTTGCAAGGAAAATCAACTGGATTACTTTAGAGAGAACCAGGCAGGGGCTTCAAGGGCCCTCTTTTGTCCCACTGGTATTTTGGAGTACTTACTGTCCTCCCAGGACTGCAATTGCCCAAAATGGTCGTGCCTGCAACTTACTGTGATCAAGGATGAAACATCTGCAAGGAGATCTATCTATCAGAGCAGGCACACCTTCATGGATGCTATTCCTAAAGGTGGAAGGTCTGCCCTGTTCAATTAGGCCATATCTGCATGTCTATGAGAGAGGGCTCACAAGCTGCTTCTTGGATTTATTACTCCATGTTTTTGCAAGAGGGAATGGCAACAGAGACTGGGAAGTGTCCCATGTGCTCCAGCAGATTGGGCAGCACCATCAGAGAGCGCAACTGCTAGTTTTCCAACTAGTCTTTATAAACCATGGAGCAGGATGTGTTAAAGGCATGTTAACTTCATCTCAATGCCTCCTGTCAGAGCTAGTCTTTTACCAGCTGGCATGTTTTAAAAAGAATCAAATTACGTGCCAAATTGTGTTTAAAATCATAGGCAGGCCAATACATTTTCTAATAGGCTTGTTTTCTTCGCTCTTACTTGCCGGAACAGGTAAACCAGTTCTAGCTTCAGTTGCAGGGTTACTGCATCAAAACTCTGTATGAGACCCCACAGGGGATTTGCTTCTCATTCACTGCAAAGAGAAAGAGGGAAGAAGTGAGGGAAAAACATCATGCCTGATGCCTTGGGCTGGGGCATCCCATTCTGCCCAATATTGACACAGCTTTTTATTACCTTCTTCATCTCAGTTAAGTCATGGGCACATAAACAAAAGAGACCCACCTGCAGATAGAATCATGGAATAGTTAGGGTTGGAAAGGACCTTAAGATCAGACCTTAATGTTCTGGGATGAAGATCAGGAAAAGCTTTCCAATTCTGACAAAAAGGTTCTTTGCTGGTTTTCTTTTAAAGCCATTGTTGTTTAACTGTTATTCACCTGAACAATAAGCAGCCATAAAGGCACCACTGCTATCCATCTTCTCCTCTGCCCCTTGGCCTGGCACATGAACAGCTTTTGTTGAACCAGGGCTGGGCAAATAGGCTTCTCAAACACAAAACATTTTGGAAAACAGGAAGTTTCCAAAATAAAATCCTAATTGTTGTTGAAAAGAAAAATCTGTTAACTGGAGGAGCCAATGTTTTCACACAATGACTGTCAAGGAAATGAAAACCTTTCAGATGAAAGTTTAGAAATGTTAGGTTTCGACTCAAAAAAAGTGTGATGAGGAAAAGCAGGCATTTTCTAAAAATAGTCATTTAACTAAAGCCTGAGTTTTCAATCAAAAAATTAACAGTGAAACAGCCAGGCATAAGAAATTCACATTAAGCTCCAGAAAGTCTCCTTGTGTGTCAAGAAAGCTGGAGATGGAGTAAAATTACCTGTAAGATCAGCAGCAATAGGTTAATATTTAACACAGGGAGGCTGTTGGGGAGCTGCTGTTTAAGAGGAACGCCTCTTTCCCTAGCCAGCACACACCAGTTCTTTGGTGGCAAAGCCAAGCAGCAGGATGTTTGGACAGTTTCAAGTACTATAACTACACTGAATAGCAAACAAGTTTGGACAACACAGACAGACTCTATATGGAGCTATCCTCCTGTTGCCAGAGGAATGACAGCTGCCCAGGGACGTGGTGGGAGAGCTGAGTTTTATAGCACAGCATCATAGGGGCAGGCTCAAAGCGCTTCCTAGACTGCACAGGCACATAAAATACTCAAACATGCCCACACAGGGGAACCATGTGATGTCGCCTAGCCATTCCAAGCCCAGGCAGCAAGCTCAGGGTCCCAGGAGAGAAAGGATGAGGAAAACAACCCTTTCCTTCTGAGCTGCATTAAGTCTGCTCCCTTCCTCAGCTCCAGAACTGTACACAAAGCTCCCTCTGCTGAGTCTGACACACAACTGGTGTCTGCTGGATGCCGCATATAAAGGCAGTTTCCAAAGTCTTGCTGTCTCCTGCGCCTTCATCTTACCCTCTGGGCAGGTGGCAGGCCATGAGAACCCTGCTCCACCATTGAAGAAGAAAGCTGAAGGTGCAGAATAGGACAGCATCAGCTCCAGAGGAGGATTTTTCTCAGATAAAAGTTCATGTTTATGTATACATAGAATCCTAGAATCATAGAACAGTTAGGGTTGGAAAGGACCTTAAGATCATCTAATTCCAACCCCCTGCCATGGGTAGGGATGCCTTGCACTAAACCATGTCACCCAAGGCTCTGCTCAACCTGGCTTTGAACACTGCCAGCGATGGAGCACTTGCCACTTCTTTGTCCAGCCTGTTCCAGTGCCTCAGCACGCTCACAGTGAAGAACTTTATCCTTTTATCTAACCTGAACTTCCCCTGTTTAATTTTTAACCCGTTACCCCTTGTCCTCTCAGTACAGTCCCTCATGAAAAGTCCCTCCCCAGCATCCCTGTAGGCCCCCTTCAGATACTGGAAGGCTGCTATGAGGTCT
>JASSUY010031956.1:4810-15790 GCA_032466535.1 Forpus xanthops | reverse complement strand
GCCTTCTCTTCTCCAGGCTGAACAGCACCAACTTTCTCATCCTGTCTTCATA
Organism: Forpus xanthops; assembly: GCA_032466535.1. Lineage (NCBI taxonomy): Eukaryota > Metazoa > Chordata > Aves > Psittaciformes > Psittacidae > Forpus > Forpus xanthops. The sequence continues at coordinate 15,738 of JASSUY010031956.1, read as the reverse complement.
GGGGAGGTGCTCCAGTCCCCTGATCATCCTCGTGGCTCTCCTCTGCACTTGTTCCAACACTTCCATGCCCTTTTTATGTTGAGGACACCAGAACTGTACACAATACTCCAAGTGAGATCTCATGAGAGCAGAGTAGAGGGGCAGGATCACCTCTGACCTGCTTGTTGCACTCCTTTTTGATGTAGCTTAGAATACAGTTGCCTTTCTGGGCTGCAAGCATACACTGAAGCTGGCTCTTGTTCAGCTTCTCATTAATCAACACCCCCATGAACACTTAGACATCTCCATAGTCTTATTAAAGGTATTGGTGCAGTTTCACTGAAGGATACTAGGTCAGCCAGCACCAGTGTCTGGGCTAAAGAACTATCTGGAACTGCTCAGTCTGTTTAACTGCAGAGATGCTATTACCAAGATAGGGATAAAACCAATCCCTCATATTCAAACCAGATTTTGGAGTCTTCTCTATCAGATGCAGGACAAGCCAAGCATCGTCTCAGCTGGAAGCTGAAATACAGTATGAACAGGCAATTTTACTTTGGACCAGCTTTGTGATTTTTCCATGCTATCCCAATAAAATGTTAAGTAAAAGGTGAGAATCACCTGTGGTATACACACAGGTTTTTCTCACTGCTACATTACCCCTCACTTGACTACACATCTTCATAACTGTACTCTCCTGTTCTCAGAGCCTTAGATTTCTACACATCCTCCATTTCCATCCCTCTCATATCATGGCTTTTCAAAGCACAAGCCTTTTTATTTATTGCAAAAGGTTAATTCTGCCTTCCACCTCTCAAAATACATTCTTATCTTCCCACAGTCCATGAAAAAAACTTGCAGCTACACAATCCCTTCCCTGTTTCCTCCTTTATGTCCAGGTCTTCTGATTTCTATTTCTACCAAATAATCTAACTAATCTCTGTAAGAAAAATCTCATGCCTAGGGTTGCCAGGAAATCCATTTGAGGCATTAAGACTCATTTTAGATCTTTTCTTTCCTTAAGTCAAGCATTTGGTGCCCACAAGTTAAGTGGATTAGTCACATGCCTTCTGTAGGGTTCAGTACAGTAAAGCTCTGAAGTGCTGTTGCCCATAAGAACATTGCTGCAGGACATCAAAGTTTCTGTCACCTGTACTCATCCCTCATGCTCAGAAATGCCAAATACATCTCCAGAAGACACTGTGATTTGTTATTATTTTATGAAGGGTATTTGAGCAGACAAAGGATTCCTGGCATTTTTGATAGGCTTCAGTTCTTCAGCTCCAGAACTTCAGAGCTCAGTGGTGTAACAGCAGTCTGCTTGTAAGCTGGACGAGTTTCCCCCCAGAATCCACCAACAAGCTCCGTAACCAGAGAGGTAGATTAGGAGCAGCCTCTTTCCCCATTCCCTGTCCCACAGCCAGGCTGAGCAAGTCCATCTCTAAACCTCCCTCACTTTGTTTCCAAAACATACACTCTCTTGTTTATAAAGCCATCTCTGAAAATTGAATAGTAAATAGTAATGTTCTGCCTATATCTTTTGCCACCACAGTAACAAGACAGCAGAAAATATCATATCCCTGAGATATTTACACTGCGCATCTGCAAAGTATCCCTATCTATATCCTAAAAGAGAGAGAGCTGAGGCACAGAAGGATTAAGGTCTATCTATAGATAGACCACCTACTATGGCATCTGTAAGAGGCTTACATTTCTGCGATACCCAATTCAAAAGACTGAAGGAGTGTTTAGACCTCCTGCTCCCAGGGCTGCCAGCCCTTGGCTCCCTGCAAGTCATTAAAAACAAGTAGACTTGCATTCAGTTCCCTTCTCTGGATAACTTAGCTCAAATGCTGTGCACAATACAACACCTCACTCACTGTATAAGAAGGTTGCCTCCTGCCTGCAGAGCAGGAGCTGAGAACCTTTCCTTTCTCTTTTTCACCCAGACCCAAGAGCTTATTTCCTGGCAGCCGCAGCTGCATATGACTCCCCATAACATGGAGAGCACTGATAGGGCCAGATAGAAAATCCCATCTATGTCTAACTGAATCCGTCACTGCCACCAATATTTCATTAACTTACCACCTCAGAAACTGGATTTTGCACCAGAGAATTATGTCAATCACTCTGCTGCATGCAGCCACCTCCAGCACAGAGCACAGCAGCAATGAAAGGCAGTTTGATTATACCTGCACCCATCCAGTTCCTTAGTCTAGATCTCAAAAGATAGTCACTATGGGCTTCACAGCTTGCATATAAAAAGCACCATTGTTCCCAAGCTATACTTAGCAGCTGTCTTTACAAACCAGCAAAGTTACCATTTTTGCAAATCAGTCCAAAGATGGCAAGAAGGGAGACACTGTACAAACGTCCCCATCCCAGGGCATAGTATCTCTGCTCCTAACCCATTGTAATTGCTTGAGTCTGGTGTGAAACAAGCAGTGTGTGCTGCAGCCCTGGGGCATCAGTGGGTGATTTTTACCAACTTCATTTTGCAGACGGGCAAATCAAGGCCTATGAAATGATGCCATCTGCCCAGGAGACCGCACCAACAAAGTCAGGATGGGGTAAAGCTGTCTAAAACATAGTGAGGGACTTGTTTAGAGTGCTAAAAAAGTTAAAAGCATGTTTTAACCCATCACAAATCTCCCTCATGCAGCTTTCCACAGTGCACAGCGGACAGTGGGGAGGTCACTGACTTACCCAGGAGAAAGTCCCCAGACACCCCTTCTCTCTATGACACTGCTGTCCTCACACTCCATCCTCCACTCATTTGTTTGTCACCTATTTCTTCTGGGTTTCACCAGGGTTGTCTCCGTTCAGGATGCTCGGGGGATGAGCTGGTGGCACTGGGAGCGTTGGCTGGAGCTCGCTGACACCTACTGACTGAAGCAAGGAGTGCACAGGAACTGGGAAGCAGGGCAGGAGGCAAGGACAGGGTGCCCGGTAGTGTCTGGAGTCTCCATCCCTGCAGATATGGAAAACCTGATTGAATATGGCCCTGGACAGCCTGCTCGAGGTGTTCCTGCTTGAGCAGGGGGTTGGACCACATGGGTTCCAGAGGTCCCTACCAACATTAGCCATTTGTGTCTATTTAAAGAATGGAGAGAAGGAAAGGAAGGACACAGCTTCTTGCTGCCAAGGGACCAAGATGAGCCCAACGCTGTCAGTGAGGCACTTCCCACCTGTGAAATGATGAGCACCTCACATGTGCAGCCTCACAAGGTCCAAATTCAGTCATGACAGGATGACATGCTGATGTACACCCAGGGCCTTGCTCTTCTGTAACTGCAGAGCTTCCATGCCTGCTCTCTCTCTCCAGAAGTCCCTCTAGGCACCTGTGTTACAGTCCTGTTCCTTTCACACCACGCCCCACCACTGCTTATTTGCCTTGCAGGAGCCATGTCCTCCTCTCAGGCACTGCAGGTCAAAGATATCTTTCACAAGCCCTTGGCAGTCAGTGCCGACACGGCCTGATTCAGCATCCCTGTGAGATAAGTGCTGCTATACTTTACACATAATGGCCGACATACAGATTGTTTAAGTAGCGTCCACTGTTACAAAGATCATGTCTTTCCATTAGCACCCGGGAGCCCTTCTCCCCTTGATTCCCAACATTTTGATAGCCCAACCCTTTGGTGTCTTGAGACCAACCTATGTCATGTCAGAAGCACCAAAGACAAACCATTTTCAACCCCTTCCAATAAGATTATTCATCATTCCCATTTACAGATACTCATATCTAGCAGGCTATATCCATCTACACAAATTTCAGGTACCATATCCCACCAAGTTCAAGCAGAAAGGTAGGATTTAACCTTAAATGAACAGAATGTTCCCTCAAGTATAAGCACCACAACCCAAAGACAACTCTTAGGAAACATAACTCCTGTCATCCCAAGAGGCCTCTGTGCACCAGTATGTGCCATAGTATGGTGTGCTTTTGTTAGCAAGCCAGTGCCCCACACGTAAGAGAACAGCTTTGCCATCTCCCACTGCATTAACTTGGGTTTCACAATACCTGGCGGTTTTCCTATCATGCCATTACTGATATCCTGTGGCTGCTTTCATTTTAAAAGAGAGGAAGAGAGGTTTTAGCACTCTCGGGTTGCAGTAAAAGCCTGATCCAGGCATTTAGACTATGCCATGGGAAAGAAAAAAAGGTATAAATTGATACTTACTTTTTAATTCTTTCTAAGCCAAATTCATGGTTTAAGGGAGTGCTAAACACTTTAAAAGAGTAAAGTCTGCAGTGCTAAATCTACAGTCTTCTACAACAAAAAGAAATACCCTCTAGTCACCTAATCTACCTCATTTCAAGAAAGAGCCCATTAAGGACATTTCCTTCCTCTCCTCTTCCCTGAAGTGCTCACATGCTAAATGATACACTGGAGAAAGTACAGGAAAAAAGGTCAGACAGTATGAATAACAACAGGGGAGACATCTGTCTCAATTTTCCTTTCCTGAGAATTTCAGTATTCCCGTAACTTAATAGCTATGGAGCACCAGCTAGCACAAACCAGAACAGCACCATCAGTTCCAGCCAAACTTGGGTTCATTTGCAACCCAAGGCTGGGGACACTGGTATCAGCACACATTTTTCTGAATGATGCTTCTTCGGAAGAAGAGAAATAGAATTATCATAGTGAAACACACTCTGAATTTTACCAGACAATGCAGGTCCTGGGGGAAGAGACCTAGTTTGTTGAGGTAAGGCAAGTAATTAATTTCATGGCCCCATCACAAGGTTTCCAGCAGTAAACTGGGGCATTACAGTTTTGTCCACTGCTCTTAAAGACAGTACGCACAAACAGCGCATGCACATCGACCGTGTGGCTAAAGTGCCCTTTTATTTCAAAGGTGGCACCCTAAATCAGTCGTACTCATAACCCTAATTATATATAATGCATTTCAATCTGCTACAAGTATGGTCCCTCAACACCAACATACTTGTATGCCCAGCCATTTCCCAGCATAAGGAATACCTCACCTGGGCTTCATTATTCCTCCCATGAACTTCACATCTGATAAGCATTAAAATCCAGTCAAAAAATAGAAAATCTATTCCTGCAAGAGCAGTCTTGCCCTCTGGAGTGATTCCTCATGACTCTTGGCTCCATTTCCCAACTATGGAGATGGGGGATGGGAAGACTCAAGAGATGCCAAATTTTCCCCTCAGATGTGTATACCCTCAGATGCTGATGTCAGCAGGATTTGTATATGAGGAGAAAAGTTATCCCAGTGTCTTTCTGTTTACAGCATTCAAAGTGTTTCTGTTGGAGCAGGTATGCCTCTTAGTTCACCTGCTGGTCAGCTACAATAAGCCCAGGTGTGTTATTTTGTGTTTTCCTCATGGAAGCTCAAGTACAGCTGAACTACACTGAAATAGGCAGGTGTATGATGACATAAATGAGACCAGAGTCTGTGCCTTTTTTATGAAAGGAAATCCATTAACTTCCCTAAAAATAATGTGGTATTAGAAGCTAGCCCTAGAAATACTACAAGAAAAGAGGAGAAAGAGTTGGTCAGAGCTGTTGGATTTTGCTCTGTTTTGATCTAGCTTTTCCTGAGACTCTTCATCTCCTGTACTTTTCACATAATCACAAGGCCAACTTCTGCTCTCCATCTAATGGAGTCAGTCCGAAGTTACCTTACTTATTTCAGGGTAGTTACTCCAGATTTAAACTTAGTACAGAATTTAGCCCTGTTTAACACATCCTCACCTCCCAGCATGCCAGCTGTCAGCCAGCATAGCACATTTGGGTATTTTTTAGTACGAGGAATGGGTGTGTTTGTGTTAAATAGGGTAGATGACACAGCACGGCCTCATGAAGAGCCACCACCTTCTCCATCCAGTCGCTGAGAAGTCCTAAACAGGCGATGCAGATAAAACAGGATTCAGGGAAGCCTGGTTGTGGTCAGCACTGTCATTGCCCAGAGGCTGTTCAGGCTCCTGAGTCTTCATTGATGACCTCAAGTTCATCACCCACTCCGGGGGAAAAGGCAATTTCCTCCAACAGGCAATGCTGAACAACTCAGTTAAGCTGTTATCATTCTTTGATTTACTAGGTGGGGCTTCAGACTCACGCACCTAATTAAGCTGTCGGAACGGGAGCAAGTGTGAAAAGCCCCAAGGGTGGAAATCCCATTGCCCGGTGACTGTCCCTCCTCCCTCCAGAGCAGGAAAGCCACGCCGAGGTTGACGGACATCTGCAGTTTCCTCCTGGCAAGGAGATCGCCATGCCGCAGGAGGGCAGCATTGGTTTTCTTTCGAAGAGCCGTGTACGGGCTCTCAGATAAATCCGCTCTTCAGGGAGGGAGGGAGCTTTTACAAGAGAAATTATGCGAAACTGTTGGTTTTGCCTCGGTAAAAGTGTGAAAAGTTGCAATGGAGTGTCACTAAGAAAGCGTAAGTGCAGCCTTGGCAGATCTCTGGTGCGCACAGGCAGCATCTCTTTTATGGTTTATAAGTTATTCAAGTAAAATTCACAATGGTGGAGCCTTCTTGGCTGGGACAAGGAACATCGCTGTCCAAAAAGAATGCTAACTACAGACAGTAAATAACAATAGCTACCTATGGCCACTGCTTCATATGTCACTTTGGGGTATATTTCTCTTTTGTACAGTTTTATACATACGACAATTTTCTCTGCTATGACTAAGAAAATCTGTTGAGGAGGTAAAGAGAGGTGAAAGCCCCTGTAATGTGCATCCTTCTCTGTCCAAGGAGAAGCCACGCTAAGAGCAAGCTAAGAGCTGCCAGGGCACTGGTAGAGTAGTTCCTAAGAGGTGCACACTTATGTAAGCTCTCACAGTTCACAGCAGCCTTCAAAAAGTGGCTCAAGGAGTAAAACCTGAGCCTGTCTCAAGGATTAAAGACCTGGGTGCTGAACTGATGCTTCAGAGAGGAATTTAAATCCCGATTCAAGCACCTCCCTACCAAATCCATCTCAGGTGCTCTGCAAGCAGAAGAGGCCATCCTGGTTATCATCACCTCCCAGAGCCTCGCTGCCCCCAACCTTGGTGCAGAGTCAGAGCCGGTGCCCCCATGGTCACCCCTATCTTCCTGCATCAGCAGGGTCCCTGGGATTTGACACTGGTATTTAATATGCAGCTACTGCTTCCCACAGGGAAGACAAAGGACCTGAACCCAGCAGCACCACTGTCAACACTTCAAAGGAGTGACTCCATTTAGGCTATTCCCAGCAAGACAGGATTCAAGCTAAGGGCTGGAGTGCGTCACAAATAACCTCAGAGTTTATTGCACAGTGGGGGAAAAGAAATAATTACCATATCTGTTCAAGTAAGAAAATCGGGTGTCCCTAGTGAGTGACAGTTGATGGCTATTTTTATAATAGACACACATAATAGCCTCACACTCATTTTTAAGTGCAAATTCAGAGGTTAAAGAAAACAGGAGCAAATATGTAGCAAAACCTGGGGTCTCTTTTCAGGGCTTGTCCATTATTTGTTATATTTTTGTCTGAAATCATTTCCCCTTTTCACCGTTAAAATGGTAAAGCTAAGAAAGAAAACAAGTTGCCTTTCTAATGATACATTATGCACAAAGCTTTAATTTCTAATGGCACATGAGGCACAAAGCTTTCTATCTCATATTCTCCCAGAAATACATTTCACAACTGTAGTAACATTCAGTTTACCAACCGGGTGTCCTGCAGACAACAGTGACTTGGGTTTCCAAACTTTGTGCACTACTTTCTGACACAGAAGTTGCTTGCTTTGTTAGTCGAGATTTATAACAATATGGCATTTATAAGTAGTTCATAAAAGACTGATGGATAAGCATGATATGCCTATCAGCAGCATTTATCATGGGTGTTGTGAGAACATCAGTCAGGAGTGTTTTATCAGTTGCTGTAAGCAGCCCTTTGACCTCTGATCTCTGTAAGAATTGAGTCATCAGTTATTAACCCTGTAATAACTTATTTATATAAGTAGCTTTACGACAAAGCCTGACCTTGCTTCCCTTGCATAACTCAAGCAGACAGTTCCAGGGTAGGAAATTATTTCATACTGAAGTCAGTATGAGTCTTTTTATTGATTTTAATGATACTGCCATCAGGATGAAGCAACCATGCCTGTAGCACATCTTGGGTGCATTTTCCTTGCTACTGCAACAAAATTGCATTGATTGCATCTTTTGGAGAGACCTGATTTTCCAGTCATCTTCATCAGACATGCTCAGCCAGAAGGCTGTGAATAAGGATAATCAGAACATATAGAACTCCTAAGCCATACACCAGATTTGCTGAACGTGCTCCATCATAGAACAGTCAAGTATCTACATGTTTAAAAAGGCAGCATGAGAAAGGAGGTATGTAACATGAGAAGGTCATTGAGACCTCATGTGGGCTCAGGCTGTGTAAGAAGGCCCCTGGCCCTCCTTCACTGAAACAGGGACCAAGCATAACAGGGCAAGATTTTATGAAGGGCATCTGAAAAAAGCCAATACGAACATGTAAAAAATGCTTATTGCAGTGTTAATATGAGGAATTCTTCCAGTTTAGATTACTTTCTGGGAAAACTCAAGAAGACCACGTTAGTGATCAAAAAATTAAAATGCCCTATTTATTTCCCTGGGCCAAGTGAGGAGTATGCTTTCTCTGTTGATTAAAGGCTCAATTCACACTTCTACCAATATCTATCATTTTACTTCTTTTTTCTTGTTTCTCCAAGCATCAGAATTTGGCCCAGATAGTGGAAATATATACATTGCTGTAAAGCAAGGTTAACATTGTGGGAAGCCAATCCTGCCTATTGATAAGCATGTTAAACTTATAATGGGGTAGTTCTCCTAAGGAGAGATATGGGAGCCTACAGTGAGCCAGTCTTCTTACCTGAATGTAGGCAGATCAAAGCAATTGATAGATTTGGGATTATATGGAGGTTGCTTTGATTTGGTTTGGCTTAAGGCAAGCTGACATCACCAGTTCTGGTCTACACAAGGCCCCTCAAACTCAGCCGACTCACTTCAATTTCTGTCACCTCTCTCACACTAACCCGATGAAAAACATACAGCTCTTCAGCAGGAAAGTGAAAGCTCTTCTTTTTGCTCTGTAGAAGATACAATCCAAAGGAGATCTCCCATTCAGACATGTTCAATTAGGAGTGTGCATCAGATGGAAACAATAAATTGTGACTCCTTTTTCCTTCGCATTGGGTGCCTCCATGCCTCCTATAGCACCCTTTACAGTACTCCTCTTCCTGTTTAGGATTCCTTGATTGGCATTGCCAGAAATCCTTTCTGTCCTGATCCTGGTGACCTGACTTTGGCATCATTGCATGACTGGAAACTGTCTCCGAGTAAGAGGCACAGGATCAGTGTCACCAGGGAAATGAGCTTCTCTTTAAAGCAGGTACAGATCTTACTGCTGCTTCTGAATGAATGCTTCAGTGTTAGTCCTTCCCCCCCATTTTAAATATATGCATTAATTTAAGAATGCAGATGTGGCAGCCACCGAAATCTGACTCATCCCAGCTGCACTCTGTGCATGTAGGTCACATGAAATGTCATCTGTTAGAATGCGTAATACACTATATTAACTTCAAGGGCCAGTGAATGCTGCTTCGCATGCAATGCATGGGGAGGAGACAAAGAAAACAAGTTGACATTAAGCTTTGATTAAAGAGAAACCTAGACATTCCCCCACTTTTTTGAAAGCAAATAAGAGTGAGTCATATTTCTTTGAGGAAACTTATTTCCTACACCAAGAAGATAGAACATGACCCCAGAGTTTTATCCTGGAATTTCTCTTCCTTGTCAGGGATCTGTGCTCAGACCTTACAGGGGTCTGAGCATAGCTAAGCAAAACTGTGGCTTTCACTCAGCAGTGGGACATTTCTCACTACTCTATGAACTACTGCTGGGATTTAAACAGGGGAAAAGAACAAGCAAAAGCAAAAAAACCCCCCAACCATTAATGGGCTATCCATTAGTGGCACAATTCATACCAGACTTGAAGTCCCAATGGATCTTGCCTGAGGTATATAGCAAGTCACCTGCCAATCCCTCAAATGAAACCAGGCTGAAATGCAGCATTATTAGAGAACATGGAGTCACTCATGCACTGGTCCCAGTTCTCAAAGCTCTGAGCCAAGTTCAGCTCAGAGTTTGGCCACATGAATAAATCACAGCTGCTTTTCCACTGCCTGACCCTGCAAATACAGAGGTATGCACCTCATGGAGTACTTCAGGCATAATGTCCCCAATACACAGAAGGTGCAATACACCATATATTTTTATCTGCACCAGTTATCCCATATCTCTTAGTATTATTTGGTTTTCTTCTTCTTCCCTTTTCCTCCCTAAGCAAACTTTCCATCACTGAATGCCCTTTTGCCTCTGGTCAGTAGTCAGCTGGGGGACCTGACATCTCTGGGTTTACTGCTGTATTCACTGATAGGAATAAAAGCTTCTTTAATACTGGGAAGGTGACAGGTGTCAAAAAACACATTTGAGATTTACTTGAAGCTTTGTTCAAACAAACGCACAATTCAAGACAGACCAATACTGAGTGCAAATTAATTCACCCTGCAAAAACAATTCCAAAATAATCAACAGCAACTGTGACTCTGGCAACAATTGGCATCAGCTTTGGGGCCACAGGGATGATCAGGAGACTGGAGCACCTTCCCTATGAAGATAGGATGAGAGAGTTGGGGCTGTTCAGCCTGAAGAAGAGAAGGCTGCGTGGAGACCTCCTAGCAGCCTTCCAGTATCTGAAGGAGGCCTATATAGGGATGCTGGGGAAGGTCCCCTCATGAGGGACTGCAGTGAGAGGACAAGGGGTAATGGGTTCAAACTTAAAGAGGGGAAGTTTAGATTGGATCTGAGGAAGAAATTATTTACTGTAAGGGTGGTGAGGCACTGGAATGGGCTGCCCAGGGAAGCTGTGAATTCTCCATCGTTGGTGGTGTTCAAGGCC
>JASSUY010031955.1:0-10348 GCA_032466535.1 Forpus xanthops | reverse complement strand
AGAGCATGAAACTCAGAAAGTCCTTGGCCAGCCTAAACACTCCAAGCCATAACTATAAACACTGATGTTATCAGCACCGTTCCCAAGCCAACAATCCAAAACACAGTGCTCACCAGCTACTGCTTAAAGAAAAATGACTGCTGCTGCTGAACCTATGACAACGTGAGAAGAAATTTCATCTGTAATATTAATGCATCTGAGACTATACATATTACCAATTGGTAAAGCTGGAATTAAAAAAAAAAAAAAACAACAAATCAGCAACCAAACATTTAGCGTAGAGTTTTTCCTCCAGTATCAACACCTTATGTGAAGGATTTCTGAACTTATTTGTCTAGTCACTCTATTCTACTGTGGTGCATAGCTGCTTGTGACAACAGATCCTAGGATTTTGCTGGCTACATGCATTATGACCATCATGGGATTTGCTTCTATAAGTGGAAATGCATTATATGACCAACGTTATGTCCTGTATGAGCTATTAATCTAATAAGCTATGTACTCTATCCACCTCCTTCATCTGCCTAATTTGCACTCTTCTTCCTGAGTTGGCAAGCTTCTCTGAATCTTTCTAACTCGCGGTTTCAGGGTTCACAGCTGTGGAATCCAGTGTCTCTGCCATTTATACAGCCCTCTGCTGGTCAGCTTGGCTCACTAAGTACGCAGGCAGCTGTTGGTATGCTCTCTAGCTCCCTAGTCACTCCCCATCTCCACAGTGTAGCTTTCACCTTATGAGCCATCTTTTGTTCCACTTCTGTCTGTTGTCTCAGCTTGAACTCACTCGGGGTTGTTAAGTTTATCAAACAGAGCAATACATGAAAAACCTGAGAAATGGTCCTCTAGAAGAATGTTTTCTTTCTTCTTCTGTCATGGTAACAAGATACAAGTTTTAATTACACAGTTGGGATGGAGAGCGCCAGTGACTGTGCAGAGGAAGTTTTCAGAATGCATGGCTAGTTAAATGTTGTTATATTCTTAAAGATAATACTGCCAGCAATAGCTGCTTCCCACTATGGAGTGTTACACTGTGAGAAGATAAAATTTGTCTTATGCATTCAAACTAAGGCTCTTTCTCGATCAAAATGCCACTGTAGTGACTTCCTAAGAGCTTACAAGACTCTGTCCTGATGATGATAATGGTGTCAAAGAGTGCTGCTCTTCTGCATCTGCCATTCCATCAATGCACAGGCTGCAATTGATATGACCAGCTCATTACTCTTGCTCTGCAACAGAATCATAGAATAGTTAGTATTGGAAAGGACCTTAAGATGATCTTATTCCAATCCCCCTGACATGGGCAGGATTGCCTTACCATAGACCATGTCATCCAACGCTCTGTCCAAACTGACCTTGAACACTACCAGGAATAGAGTATTTACCACTTTTTTTCCAAACCTGTTCCAGTGCCTCACCACCCTCACAGTCTCCACCTTTCCACTTTTTCCTCCCTGTGCCAGAGATTTCACTGTCGTGTTCAAGGCAAGCTCTTCTATGATGTTGCTGTGTAACCTGAGGTCAGGCTGTGTGAAAACAGTGAAGTTGGGAGAAAGCAATGAGAAACCTTGTCTAGGCCTTCATCCATGCACCTTCTATGCCCTAGCTCTAGATCTGAAATTGGAGATCAGGCCCTTGCCTTTCTCTTTGCTTAAACTGTGCTGTAGTCCCACTGTGCCTTGCCTTAATGCCTTTCTGATCCTGACCTTGTTTTGCTAAATTCCTGTCTTGATTTCAGATTTGCTTTGGCACTGTGAACTTCTCTGGTGACCACAGGACTATCAGCTAAACCACAGTATTAAGGGACTGTGCCCCTCATCAGAAAGGTCACCCCAAACACACACCTGCTTTGTGCCTACTTTTGGCTCCTGGTGTCTATACTTTGCAAAGTAGCCTACTTGTGATGCTCCCTGTTAGTCTTAGTGTAAGCAGATAAGAGCCCTACTCCTAAAGGAGTTCAGAGTGGGAGATAAAGACTAAAGACTGCACAATTATGTGAAGGTCAGAGAACAGCCCATGATCCTGTATTGTCCAGCTGCCTCCATGGAGCTGTGGAAATACACCCTCTCCTGAGCATGCCTGCTCATTCATAGCCCTGAGACACAATCTCAGTGTGGCAGTGGGACTTGGTGAAGGCTGTGGCCAGTCTGAACAATCCACTTGACTATGTGCTAATATTACTGTGGATGCAGGAGGTGCTAAGCATTGTGGAATCTCCCAGAACAGCATTAAATCTAGAATGCTACTTTTATATGCTTTCAGTTGTTTCTTTTTGTGTATCTCACTTGCTTTTTAAAATGCACATTGCAATGTGAGAAAGCTGAAGTGCTGAGCCCAGAAAAATATTTTGGATTTGCCTAAAATATGTTCTTATATTCTAGAAGTCTTACATTACATCATTGACAGGTACTGCAGTTTCCACCTCAAATGATGGGAAGTTAGTGTTCCTGAATACTAAATCATAGCAGGCTTTTTTGACTTGTACCTTATGTTGATAATATTATTCTTGTAGTATCACATATTTACATACTAGGTAGATGCATCAGTAATATTTGGACTATTTAGTCACAGAGCATAAATATGGTGAGGCATTCCTTCAGCTGTATGACTAGAGGTGTTTGAATTTATCCTGTGTTTCCCATATGAGACCATGCAATTCTTAACACTTTGCATCGTTTATGTTTAAGATGAAGTCTCAAAGGGCAAATAATCTCAAAAAATTCAGCAGTATGGTGGGAAGTTGCTCTGTGTGTTCTTGTGTATGTATCCATTCATCTGGAGGACTGTATAATCAAAAAATCTGCTAAGCAGGGAATGCTATTTTCCATAAATATAGTGGGTGTCTTGATTTCAATTTTTATTATTTTGTTTGCGTGGTTTGGCTTTTTTTTTTTTTTTTTCCCATGTATGGCATAATTTCTGAGTAAGAGGCTGGAAAGCAGAAATATTGCTGTTCTATTTCCCTGCTGTGTATCTGAGAACATAATTTGCTTATACAATTAACAGAAACCGTGTGCTAGAGCAGGACTGTCAATGACACAGAATTTCTATCTGGAAATGGTCATTAATGTGGACCATTAAACTCCAGGTTAATATCTGGTACTTTAAGCTGTTCTTTTTCCTATTTTGCATTGTTTAATAATCAAATAATTGACTTCACAGACTAGCTTTTGCATTTATTCTATTACAAATTTGTGGAAATGGCTTGTTAATCCAGTACAGAAAAGCAGTTTGTCTGGGTTCTAGATTTCTTAAGAAACTGTGATTTTTTTAGGTCTCCATAATCTCTGTTGAGAATTTGCTAGTTGCTACAACTCTGCCATTAGGAAGATTTGTGTGATGATGTCTCCTGAACAGCACAGTTGATGAAGTATGCTGCTGCAGTACTGAACTGTGGTGTGAGCAATAAAGCTTTTATTTCTCCTTATACCTCTTGTTTTCATTGATATAATGCACTGTGAAATCTGACGTGAAACTGGGGAGCATACTAGAAAAGGATAACTAGATACAGTTAGGAATAAATACAGTCAGATACATGAAATACCCCCGAGAGAGAAAAGAAGCAGATGTATTCTGATGAACTAGTGAAAATTAGGCTTTTTAAATTTCCCAGGCAGTGCTGGTAGCTGTAGCCGAGACCTTCATTCTCTACTGGCTGTGAACAATTGAGATGCAGATATTTGTTTCCTTTTTTTCCCTTTTTTAAAAAAAGTGTTAAACATAAGATGTTTGGCACTTGTGATTAGTTGTGGCCCCTCCTTCTGTACCAGTTGAAACCACTCCCTACATAACCAAAACCTATCACTCCCCATGATTCTAAAGATATTTTACATTTCAGTCAAGCTTTTGTGCACTGAATCACATTTCTTATAGACAGTGCATTTGAAATGAAGGAAAATATTTTTAGGAGACAAATAAGAATTACTTCAACAGCACTTTGTTTTCAGAGCATAGAGTAAATTCAAGCTTGAAGCACTAACCTGGAATATATAGTCTAATTATTGTTTTAGTGTTGATTTCTGTTTTCCAGTTCAGAATCCAACACATATAGCATTTAAACTGCTGCTAGAAGAATTTCAGATTATTTATTTATGAATGTAGAATCATAGCACAGAGTTCAGATCTGATCTTTGGGTAGCTTTTAATAGTGTTGAGTAAATTTTAGCTTAGGACTCATACTTACACGTGTTTGGGTTCTGTAATTTTTTTTTTTTTATTTCAACTCTGCCTTCTGTCATGGCTTGGATGACTTATATTTCCCACTGGTTTGATGAAGATGATTGGTATGAAGGACAGCAACGAGTAAGAATTATTTAAATTAATATTTTCTCTTTTATTTTCTTTATAGTTTTCTTCTTTAAGTCGCAGTGTATTATATTACTAGTACCAGAAGTAATATTCCCATAGTGGTACCATGAAGGGGATTTTAGTAGTTTTAATGAAGTCTTGAGTCATAGATAAGCACATCTAAAATGAGCCTTTTGAAAAATAATGTTGCTGGCTGGGTAAAAGATATTGGAAGTTTGGCCACCTACTGTATTTTTTAGATTGCAGAATTTAACGAGTAGTAACTCTTTAATATGTAATGAGATAGAAGTCCAAAGTCTGATTTTATTTTATTAGGAATTAATATACTGTGCATGGAAAAAAATAATTACAAGCGGTAAATGAGTAAAAGAAAAATATTTGGGAAGATATTAAATTCTCCTTGGGTCATTTCCAAGTTATACCTTGGATATCTGCGTATTTTTATCAACATTTTTTCAAAGGGGAGGAGTTGTTACTATAGCAACGCATGCAGGATATCTTGGAATTTTTTTTATGTTTCTTGACTGCATGCCTTGGGAAAGCTTGATCTTCTGCTGCTTTCAGAGATTTATAGTGGGAGGTGAATATAAGTCACATTTCACTGTATCAAGCTCCTTTATGTAACCATGTATTTCTGTAATTTCTATTTTGATCACATATACTCAGCTAATGAATCAGAATGCAGGAGATGCTGCTAAAACTTAAGAGCCAACAGCTGCCTTAATTGTATTATTGTGTATTACTTGGTAATGCCAGTTATTGTATGCTCATAAGTCTTAAAAACTAGCAGACTTTTAATACTTTTCCATTGTTCTCATTTTACATGTCACTAAAATATGAATCATTCAGATGTGAAGTTAGGTTTTAACAGCTGCTCATCAGGAATTCAGGAGTGAGATGTTTTTAAGAGATAACTTCCTTTGAAATCAGAAGCATCTTGTCAGTTTGCCAGGAGAAAAGCAATCTTCTGGTGATTGTGGTAGTTCTGGGCAGGAAGATGTGAACAAAATTCTTACAGAGGGTCTTAGATGCTTTATGCAGAGATCAGACTTGGTTGTATGTATTTTTTTTGTATTGCATACAGTATCTGTAAACTAGATTTCTGATATCAAATGGCTAATTGATAGCCTCTAGCTGATAGTTTCATTACCACTGCTAGATAAGATGTTTCAGGTTGATTAGGTATGGAGTTCAACATTGCTGGTGATACATTGTTACGAATACCAGCATTCCTCCCTACTCTGTTTCAAACCCTAATATTGCTCTTTAAATTATCTGGTTACAGCTGCACAATAAAAGATAAAGGGTAGATTTAAAAGATAGAGGGTAGATTTAGATTACATATTAGGAAGAAGTACTTTACTATTAGGGTGATGAGGCACTTGAAACAGGTTGCTTGGAGAAGCTGTGGATGCCACATCCCTGGCAGTGCTCAAGGCCAGGTTAGATAGGGCTTTGAGCAACCTGATCTAGTGGAAGGCATACCTGCCTATGGCAGGGGAGTTGGAATGAGGTGATCTTTAAAATTCCGTCCAATTCAAACCATTCTATGGTTCTATGATATTCTAGTTAAGCTGTGCAAGTACTGTAGTCAAGACAGTCAAAAACACTTGTAAGACTTACCGGGGTTAGAAAACGTAAGGCAAATAATTTAAAATTCTTAAAAATTACAATTTAGGGTATCTATCTTGGATTAATATATTTGGGGTTTGTTTCAAATAAGTGTGGGGTTAGAGGATTTTTTTGTTTTGTTTTGTTTTGGGGTTGGGTTTTGATTTTTTTGGGGGGTGGGTTTGAGATTTGTGGGGTTGGATTTTTTTCCTGTAAAATACAGTCTAAGACTGTGATTTCAAATCCAAACTCTTTCCAAACTTCAGTGAAAGCTCCACAGATTCTTCCCTTGTGAAGCCAGAAATACTGTGGGTAAATAAATTCTAGTAGTAATTTGGCTCCGAGTTTATTGTGGGGGCTGAAAATGTCTGTGATCGCTATTAGAATACTTGATTAAAATGATCTTTTAAATAAAAGTGTTCTTTTTCCTAGTCAGCATCTGGATAACAGAATGTGCCTTTTTCAACACTTGCTAGGTTATCATAAGTCAGGATGTGTCAGCTGGGAATGGTGGTTGCAAGAGTCTAGCCAAGGCTTCTGGTAGTTTTTGAGGAATCTTGCTGAAATTCAAAGCCTTGTCCCCAGCACCCTCTTCTAGCCTCTGATTAATCTTCTGGTTCTTCAGGAGACACAGAGGGGTTTGTGCCATGAATTGCACACAAAAGTAGAAAAAGCTTTCCTAAGTTTTGCAGAAAAGCATGCAAATTCTGTACTGCTCAGATGGAAGCTAGCAACCAACCTGGCTTTTTAACAAGCAGTAAGCTACCTAGGTTAGATTCTTCTGGGAAGCATGAAGGGCTTAACTTTTGTTTGAAGCAGTACATGCATAAACCTACATAATTATTCTACATTGATCTAACTGTGATTGTTATCATTAATATAGTCAGTCTTTGCTCATATTCTGCTCAGAAGCAGTTGCGTCAAGTACTGTCTCAGTAAGACTGTCGTGAGACCTACATTAGTAACTGCGGTTTGTCCACAAGAAAATTTCAAGAACAGACAATTATTTAGTATTTTGTGGTACTCATGCAAAGTAGGAAGAATTTTTGCTTAAAGGGAGAAGCTCAACTGATACTGAGATATCTGATTCTTAAGAAATTTAACAGATATGTGGCATCACCATCTATTTATTTGTTTCTAACCTTTATTTTCCCTACAGATCTATTAAAATGTCTGATGGCTGATCTTTGACAATATACCTATTGTTTAGATTTTCATAGTGTAAGATTTCTCATCTTCTGATGTGCTTACTTTTACTTTTTGAGATTCCACAGGTTCATAAAGTATTAGGTACAAATAAATACATGCAAATGTAGTGGATAGATAGCATAGAATAGAATTAATAAAATGTACTAACTTCTTAAATGCTCCATCCAGAAACATTAAAGCTTTTGGAGATTTTTATATCTCTGTTTAGTTTAGGAAATTTATTTTGTCTATTGGCTTTTAAGCTGAATATGTTCTGGAATATTTTCAATTATCACGTATTTCATGGGTCTGGACATAATAATCAGAAATTAATTTCTTAATGTGGCTGTAATGTACTAGAAGTAGGCTAGTACTAATTATGCGTACATTATTACACGAGACTCAGCACTATTGAGGCAGGTGCAGTCAGGAAGAGGCTGGTTTCCACTGTGTCTTGCAAACATGCAGGTTTGATGACCTTCCAGTTTTTAATAAGATAAATTCATTGTCCATTATCTGGTGCTTTAAACTGGCCCTATTGGGTAGTGTAATGAGTTTGAAAGTCCATAGTTCGCAGGTCACATTTTCATCTCCAATGGATTTTCATAGAATCATAGAATGGTTTTTTTTTTTTTTTTTCCTATGAAGATGAATAAACACACACAGTGTCTTTGAGGAAATACTTTAAGTTACCGAAGAAGATCTTTAATTATTTACGTTATCACTGACCTATTGACAAAAATACTTGTACAATATTGGTCAGTAGTCTGAATGAGATATAGCAGTTTTATATGTCAGACATACAGGAGTGACAGCAAGCTTTCCATATAACCAAAAATACAAACTTAGTTGAAAGATAATGACAATAGAATGAACAGAAGGAGAAGATGCAACACTCCACTGCATATAGGTGTTCAGAAACTAGGGTGTTGTACACACAGAAGCAGATTGAGTAACGTAAGACCACTGTATATTCACTTCTGTGTGCGTGCCGTATTGCATATATACTCGTCTGGACAGGTCATACACCATATGGACCACAATCACTAACACTGTAAGATATGCTGTTGGTTGCACTTGATGGTTATAAATTTATGAATACTTATAACACACAAGCACATCTCTTGATAATTAAAGGGTACTAAACAATGGATTTGAACAGCTATTATTATTCTGTAAATATCATTGTTGTCGAATTGGGTAATACAAGGATCAATGAAATACTCTGAGTAGATGAAGCAGAGAAAATGGAGATATGTTAAAATTAAAATGGTGCCTGTTAAAAAGCTGCAGTTGCCAGGCTACTGACAGTGCCAGTTTGTGTGTGTAATGCAACACGATGCGTAACTGCATTATTCTATGAACATCAAGGTTTAGTTCCTTCATCTGTCAAGTAAGGTGGTTTAATTCTACAACAGAGCAAGATTTTGCATTTTTGGGAGCAGCAAGTTACTGGAATGAACACGGACATTCTTAAGTGGTTTATAGAAAATGATACCTTTGCTAAGGTAGGGATTGTTAGGCATTTGTCTTTAAGTTATTGATATATAGCCATATCTATGACTCTAGTCTATTCAGTTGTTATTTTTAAGTAATATTAACCCCATATTATACAAAATTTCAATTTAATTGTTTGGAATTTTTTTTTATTTGTTTTTTCCTTTTTCTTTACATAGCAAAGAGGAAGGACTTAGAATATTGTTGCTCATGCCAGTTGAAAAGAAAAGCTTTTATTGCCCTCCCTCTTCCATTTCATCTCTGTGAAAACTGTGGGCATCCTTTGATAGGATTCACAGTGTGGTGTAGGTTTTTTAGATGAATATTTTTTTCAATGTATGCTTAAGAGTCAAGCATAATTACTTTTACATCCCTTATTTTGAAATAAAATGCTTTCCTAACAAAGTATGGAAAATCTTTATTGTATAAAAATGCAATATGTATTAAATAATATATATATATATCATACTGCATTTCTAGATTACTGCCATTTTACTCAGGCTGTTCTGATGAATGCTGCTTTCTCCCTTGTACTATAAGTGTGTTCATCCATAATGCCTGAAAAGATCTACAGGAAACTGCTTGCATGCATAATACTTAAGAGAGAGTTAGTATGCCACACAATTGTAATTTCATCTTCTAGACACTATTGTACTAAATTTCAAACCATTCCTAATTCCAGTATTTTTTTTTTTATAACTCATTAAAATGAGCAGAAAATATTAAAAAGTTTTAAGCTGTAAATAAAGTGAAAATTCCTTTCTACAATACAGCTCAGAATATTTTACGCAACTTTTTCACATATTTAAACAGGACAATCTATATGAAGAGTCAAATTTTAATAATGCTTCTTAAGCATGAATTATTAACTCGGCAAAATAACGTTATATTGCAAAGCGGCATTTTTCATCTAAACGTTGATCTTATTTAGGAGACATTTGCATTTGAATTTCAGACATTCAGAAAAACAGTACATTAATTTAAAGCAATCTTTTTTTATATAAACTTGAGAATAAGGATTCTATTTGTGAATTTTCTTAAAAAAAAAAAAAGAAAAAAACACACCCAAGAAAAAAGCCAAATCAAAAAAAAAAAAAAACAAAAAGGAAACAAAAACTAAGCCCCCCAAACATGCTAAAATTACCCTTTATAATGTAAAAGCAGAACAAAATCAAGAAAAATGTGTTCTTCTATTTCAAATACAGTACTTAATATGATGCATCCATCAATGCTTACAAACAATAGATATTTAGAACTAATGTGAAATAATTTTATTTCATCAGCCATTTCATAGAATCATGGAATAGTTAGGATTGGAAAGGACCTTAAAATCATCTAGTTCCACCCCTCCCACCATGGGCAGGGACACCTCCCACTAAACCATGTCACCCAAGGCTTTGTCCAACCTGGCCCTGAACACCGCCAGCGATGGAGCATTCACAACTTCCCTGGGCAACCCATTCCAGTGCCTTGCCACCAGTAAAGAATTTCTTCCTCATATCCAGTCAAAACTTCCCCTGTTTATGTTTGAACCCATTATCCCTTGTCCCCTCAATACAGTCCCTCATGAAGAGACCCTCCCCAGCATCCCTATAGGGCCCCTTCAGATACTAGAAGGCTGCTATGAGGTCTCCATGCAGCCTTCTCTTCTGCAGGCTGAACAACCCCAACTCTATCATCCTGTCTTCATAGGGGAGGTGCTCCAGTCCCCTGATCATCCTCGTGGCCCTTCTCTGCACTTGTTCCAACA